>PVIA01001273.1:0-84781 GCA_004024845.1 Tonatia bakeri
TATATGTAATATATACATTACATATGTAATATATACACATTATATACACTATACATTATATACATCACATATATACATATATACACATATATGTATTCTATGTATACATATATGTGTATTATATGTGTATTATATGTAATATATGCATCATGTGTAATATATACACATTATATATACATTATACATTATATACATTATAATATACATCATATATGCATATTATACACATATACATTATAATATACATTATAAATGTATGTGTAATATATATTGTATATGTATATACAATATATACACATTATAATATACATTACATATGTAATATATATACATTTTATATATATATTACACACACATATATATATTAGTTTCTACACTGTCATCCCACCTAAAGACTATCTTCCCTGCTCTTCCTTTCTCTAACACCACTCCCCATTCACTTGTTCAAGCCCAGAGCAAATGTGAAGGCTGGTAAGAGAGGGAACTCACAACAGAGAAGATTTCTAGAGCTCAGCATTGCCAAACTTGGTGATTCCAAAATTTACCTTTGAGCTTTCCCCCTTTTGCTAGGGATCCCCACCAATATTGTGAAAATAATACTCTGAACTATAAAGATCTTGAAAATGACTACTTTGTGAAATAAAAATAGCACACAACTTGCTATCATCAATAACTCTGTGTCATTACATTGAGAAAGATGAGTGTTTGCAATCGCTTGAAAAGCGACCTAGTAAATAATGAGGCAGGGAGAAACACTCTGAAGGTACCTGTTATTACAAGCTTGTATTTAAGAAGGGGCGCTAACAGAACTAATAAAAAGCATGTTTATGACACAGGGACTAATTGTTCTCTGATCACTTACATGTTAGCTTTGTTTCCTTAACTGAATTTTAGGATGTTCAGGTCACCTGGAGGTGACCTTTGTCATCTCACTGGTAAATAAGGTTGATGCAGCAGACCTGACTGCTTGGCAGGAACCCACTTTCCCCCTCTCTGTCCCATCTGCATCCCTTCCAAGCAGGGCATCCTCTGGTGAAAAAGAACTTCTAGATTATGAACTCTTAAGACATGATTCTAATTTAATAGTTCTTTGGTATCCTACCAAAGCACCTAGCACAGTGTTTAGTGTATAGCATGTTCTTAACATGTCGTTCAAAGCAGGAATTTATCTGTATTAAGGGAAAGAAAATCTGTTTCTTGGAAAAAAAAAAAAAAAAAAGCTTTGACCTACTTGAAAGCGATGATGTTAGGGTGCTTCAACTTCCTCAAATGCTTGATATCCGTCTCATTCTGCTCTCTCACTTTCTTGATGGCCACCTCCTCCGCTCGGAACTTGCCCAGGAAGACAGCTCCTTGGGCTCCACTACCCAGCCACTGCAGCTCTGAGATCTCCTCAAATGGCACTTCCCAAGTATCTAGGCACACAAGTGAGAAACAAGCTTAAAGGGGTCTCAGAATTTGCTTAGGGGTCATTCTACAAGGCCACTCTGAAGGTACCAACTTTACATCACCCAAAATGACCTCTACCCTTTGTTTCCCACCTGTAACTCATCCAAAGACAGACCCTTTCTGTGAGCCTTGGTACTATAGGTCAGATATTCCCATGTATTAGTTTATATCAATCTTCAGCCAGTGAACTCAAGCAGATCAGAGGTCTCCAGTATATTCTCCTCCAAACAAAACATATACTGACATGCCCACCTCGCTTCAAGCTTCACGTCCAGTCGATTCCCCATCTGTCTCTACACCACTGTCCCTACCCGGCCACCCATGGTAAGCATCGTTTCATTCTTCTTTGAATTTGTCATCAGATGGTCAATTAATTCTTGCTGAATGAATTTGCAATGATACTCTCCTAAAGACCTAATTATGCATAATACCTGTATTAGTATTTACCTTTTGTTTAGTAGTTATTATATGCCAGACACTACCATAGTGCTTCACATGTCTCATGTGTTTAATCCTTACAACAAACCTACAAGTTCAGCCTTATTATGCTTATTTAACGATGAGAAAACTAAGACACAGGGTGGTTGAGTAAGTTACCCAAGGTCATACAGATGGTAAGTGGCAGAACTCTAGAATTGGCTGATTCCAGGGACGGTGCTTTCTCCACTATACCACATTGCCCCTTCTGAATTAATGGACAATGTCATTAGTCATGATACAGTTACTCATCCAGATCCAATATTTTCTGGTTTCTCTTTTTCTTAGAGTTTGATTTTTTTTTCCACCAAAAATGTAATGGGTTATTTCTAAGTGGAGGTGTTATTAGTGATTCATATTGCTCTTTATCCTTTTCTGTTTTTAAAAATTTTAACTATAAGTGTATATTACTTTTCTAATGAATTACATGGTATTTAAAATAAAGCACTTCAAAAATTCAATTGATATGTGCTTTGATCTTGTGAAACTTAAAAAGAAGAATATAATCCATTGATCCTTTTCCTTGTCCCCCTTTCCACCAGTGCATTATCACTACATTGGTAAGAAATGAGCATCAAAGAGCTAGGAGCCCCGTGGAATGAGGAGCAGATGATAACAATGTTAAAGGTTATGAGAAATCCTTGTTGGATCTGATCACTAAAAGGCTGCTATTTGCAGAACACTGCACAAGGTAGCGTTGAGGTAGCTTTGAAGATATTCTGGTCTTGAAAGCAAATCAACTCACCATTTACCACATGAAGTAAGGGTAGAAAGAGTTCATCAGTATTTAGAAGGGAGCTACATTTCCCTCTTCTCTAATTTTCTCTACTTTAAAAGAAATTCTGTAGACTCTTAATAAAACGTAGCTTCTCATCACAATGGTTAAAACATGACCTTCGAAATATAACCACATAGAGCAGAAGATATGATAGTGAGGGTCATTAATATCATGGACATTCATCCCACTCAGCACTGTTAAAGGTTTCTGCTCTACTGAAAGGGACTATATGCTCTATCAAAGAAGATCTTTCTAAAATATGAGTAACTCATGAGAAAGAAATCACCAGAGGAACAAATAATGTCAAGTAAGACTTGGGAGGAAGCAGTATGTTGTAGACTTGACTGTTTTCAGTCTCTCTTTGGCTTCTAATGGCGACAAGCATTAAGTGTCTCAGGCAGTTTCACTTTCATCCCCCTGGGCTTATCCGGGCCGCACACAGAGGGCGCAGACACTGATGGCATAGACCAAGAGAGTTTTCTATTAGGGGTCCAGTGAAGAACTCAACACAGTGTCATTTTGCCCATTCCGAGGGCGGAATAAGGTACTCTTATAGGATAGGGGGCAAGAACATAACTGGGTGGCCCTGGTCGGTGCAGCTCAGGTGGTTGGACGGTGTCCCATGAACCAAGAAGTCACAGGTTGATTCCTGGTCAGGGTGCGTGCCTGGGGCTACCCGACTGGGGAAGGCAGAAGGCAACCAATCAATGTTTCCCTCCCTCTCTTTTTTCCTCCCTTCCCCCCCTAAAACAAAATAAGAATTTAAGAACATAAGTAGGTAATATTTCTCTGAATAACTTCATGGAAGTTCAAGTTACCCTAATTTTTATTACAATAACCATTAAAACTACACAATCTTTGAGTGCCTTTTTTCCCTATCTACTCAATCTTTATTTACTGTTATATACTAGAAACATTAGAAAATATCAGAAAAACACTCATTTTATCTGATATCCCTTCCCAAACTCAGTTTTATCTTCTCTTCTAGTCTTTGCTCATATGTATACAGTTTTGTAAAAGTTGCATGTGATGTATAATTTTTCTTTTTCATGCATTATGTATTTCCCTTGTATTTATATAGTTTTTGTTATAAGCTTTACTAATTGTTTACTGTATCATTTTTTGGTACTTATGTACCAAAATGTACTCAAGATGGATGTAAAGGTTAAACTTTTAAAAAATCAATTAGAGCAACTCTTAGAGTAGCCACTAGAAGAAATTACACAGGAAATTTCAGGCAACCACAAAAATATTTTTTAAAAAAATAATTTAAAAAATCTCTTAAAAGAAATTCTCCTCGTATTTTCAAATAGAAAAGAACCTTCATCAAATTTATGAGAACTGCAAGACTCTACTGGATAAGTGGACAAAGGATACATTCGACAATTCATGCAAAGCAGATGTGAGCATTAAACAAATGTAAAGAAAACTTTCTTCATCACTGGCAGTTAAAGTAGTACAAACTTATAAAACATTATTTTATACCTGGATAAATTAGCCCCCCAAAATAATCGGCAATATTCATGGCTGGCAAAGTTGCTGTAAAAGACACACACGCACACACGCACACACACACACACAGCTCTGTCAGCAAAAACCAGAGGAAACCTTTTGGAGAGCGATACGGCATATATACCAAATTTTTGTTTGGTAATTTATATGTGAAATTTAAATACTTTTTCTTTCTTTATATTATTTTCTCACACTCAATCCTTAGGTTTACGAGTACAGCTTCCTGGCTTTCGGTGCAGGCGCCGCATCGCTCTCCAAAAGGTTTCCTCTGGTTTTTGCTGACAGAGCTGTGTGCATGTGTGTGCGTGCGTGCGCGTGTGTATGCGTGTGTGTGCGTGTGTGTCTTTTACAGCAACTTTGCCAGCCATGAATATTGCCGATTATTTTGGGGGGCTAATTTATCCAGGTATAAAATAATGTTTTATAAGTTTGTACTACTTTAACTGCCAGTGATGAAGAAAGTTTTCTTTACATTTGTTTAATGCTCACATCTGCTTTGCATGAATTGTCGAATGTATCCTTTGTCCACTTATCCAGTAGAGTCTTGCAGTTCTCATAAATTTGATGAAGGTTCTTTTCTATTTGAAAATATGAGGAGAATTTCTTTTAAGAGATTTTTTAAATTATTTTTTGAAAAAATATTTTTGTGGTTGCCTGAAATTTCCTGTGTAATTTCTTCTAGTGGCTACTCTTAAGAGTTGCTCTAATTGATTTTTTAAAAGTTTAACCTTTACATCCATCTCGAGTTTATTTTGGTGTATGATGTGAGGACTGATTTAAATTAATCTTTTTCCATATTGTTATTTAGTGATTACAAAACAATTTGTTAAATAACCCTTTATTTTCCCGTCATTTTATAATGCTTACATTGCAGTTTACCATATTTTATTTTATTTTATTTTATTATTTTTTTTGCAGTTTACCATATTTTAAATAAACTGCCATTTATTAAGTATTTTTATAAAATGAGAAGTAAATGAATTATTAAAACACAAATTTGGCACTTGAATACCAGAGGCTGAGGATATAAGCAATGAAATAGTCCTCTGCCAACAGTAGTTCCTGCCTGTGTTATTCAACCAAGCCATAATGGTCTGTGGAAAAACAAAGGGGACAGCACTAGTAACGCAAAAACACAAAGTATAAAATAAAGTAATACTTCTACCACCTTTGAATGAACCTTATTACTAGAACTGATTACCAGAAGTAAAGCTGATGGGTGTGATTTAGTTTTTTCATCCTGCCCTACTGTCTCTGTCAATATGTAGTAAGGAGGCAAGGATCAGAAAAACGGCAGGGCAAATAAACAGCAATAAGAATTATGAGAGCCCTGGCTGGTGGGGCTCAGTAGGTTGAGCACTGGCCTGAGAACCAAAGAATTAGGAGAAACTGATGAATGATATCATTAACCTCATAACAGTGACAACTGGCCGTGCTCCCTCCAGGGTTAGTCCCAGACTTTCTGCTGTTCTTACATCTGTCCCATCAGTACTTCCCCAGCTTTTATCTTCTCTCTGATTCATCACTATGACTACTATCTTAATTCCAGTATCCACCAGGATTCTTAAGACGGTGAAAGAGCCCTGTGCCCACCAGCTGTAATGCATAAGTTCTCCTTTGTTTATTCAGACATGCCAATGACAACACTTGCTTTGAGACTGGGAACTATTTGGAGATAGAAGATTTCAATTACACACAGTACTACCTTACTTGGACTTTATTACCAACAAACTAAATGGGAGATGAAGACCTTAAAATTTTTAAAAATCTAGTGAAATTTCCTCATGAGTATTGAATGCAGGGGTACATCTGTTACATGAGCTATCCTTTGGTTGACTGTAATCCAGGATTAAAGATTATCTCCCTGATCCCAGAGCTGACAAGGGAAAATCTACACCTAGTTTCTAGCTGCTGGCAAATCTCCTTTACAGCCCACACAGCACCAGCCCACAATAGGCTGTCTTGTCGCCTGCTGAAGAATTAGGCAGCTGCTGTGTCCTTGTAAGCTTATGCGGACCAAGCCTGTTGCTTTTTTATTCTTGCAATAGGCCTTTCTGCAAGTCACATAATCAAATGCAAGACAAATTAAATAGAAGTTTATAGAACAATATAAAAATTTCAAGGCTCCTTTTCACAAACACAGAACATGTCTTTTATGTGTCTGAACCTCAATACTGTGTTTGGATCCTGAGACCTTCAAATTGCCACCAAAATAATTGACAGACTGGACAAGTTAAGATCCTAAAAGCCAAATGCAGTTTATCACATAAGCAGATATTTGTAGGTTTTGTCTGAGCAAAGAAGAGGAAATTTTTAAAAAATAATGAATGGTGGTTATCTCTAGATTGTGGGATGACAAGTCATTTTCATTTTTTTCTTTATGCTTATCTTTGTTCCCAATTCCAAAAATAATACAACTGCTAAACATAGGAGTCCCCAGTCTTTGTGTGACATAGAATAATTTTTAATTTCCTTGAAGCCTTAAGATCACGGCAGCGGGGAAAAGTGGGGTGTGCAGAGTATGGGAGGATGCGTGTGAACCAGAGAGACCCAGACGGAGAGGCAGACAGGCAGAGCCCGGGTACTGACAAAGAGCTTCCGCGTGTGGCTGGAATGGAGACTGTGGCTGACAAAGCCTGAAAACGACACCTGGAAGTGGCAGATACACCGGTAAATCCCAGCGCGCCTCTGGATAAGGGGTATGGAAGGAGAGCGTGGCGTTGGTTTAGGGTGAGTATTTCACACACGGGAAAACAGACTGTATGAGAAAGTGGTTAACGGTAACCAATGTCGACCCGCTGCGGTGGAGAAGCGTGAACAGTCCTGATGAAAAGAGATGAATGTATTTTTAAGGGAGGAACACAGAGTCCAACATTCAGTTATTAAATAAATAAAACAGAATCTTACTTCTGGCCCATATTTTTCCTTTCCAAAATCTTAAAGTGAGAGATCTCATAATAACTGAGTCACTTACACAGGCTACAAAGATGCGTATCAAAGGCTTTAAAAGCAACAAACCCCTGGAACCCTAGCGTCCCTCTCCTAGGAATGTACCCGAAGGGATAAGCAAAGATCTGAGCAGAAATTAAGTAACTGACAGGTGTTCGCTGAAGTGTGGCTTATAATCACTAAAGGTGGCCAACAGATTGTTGAGCAACAGAAGATTCCTTAAATAAGTGTTGGCCTGTTCACACAATGTAATATTATGCAGCCATGACAAAGCGTGCTGATGGAGTATATTTGAAGATATGGGAACTATTCACATTATGAAGTGGAAAATAGTGTGAATTTTTTAAGGGCACACATATTCATACAAAGACACTAACGTGATCTATACTAAAAACACGAATGGTGGTTTTTCTTAGGACACTGGGGATCACAGATTATTTTAACTTTTTTGGAGGGACTTACCTGTATGTCCCAAGTTTTCTACATATATTACTTTTGTTTTCAGAAATAAAAGTTCTTTTAAAGAATATAAATGAAGTTAGAAAGAACACCAGGGCCCTGCGACGTTCTTGTTACTTCAGAATCACAATGCTTGAATTGGAACACAGAAATATACAGTTACACAATGATGGGAGTTAGAAATTTACTTTTTAAGAAGCAGTGGGACCTAAAAATAGTGATGCTCCTCAAGGATGGTTAGATACTTTGTCTTTCCTCAAAACGTGAGCTTTCTGTGCCTTGACTGTAAGAAAAAACTCCTTTTCCTGCAACCCAAGGCAGGCCTGCAATCACAGGGCAGTGCCATGTGGCTTCTGTCTGGGTGTGGGTTAGCCTGGCAGCCACCAGGGGTTTTGATTATATAAACATTCAATTAGAAAAATTTAAACTTGCAAATATCTGATTTATTTATTTATAATCAGATATTTATACAACTTTATTAAAATACCAGGTATATATAGAATATGCATGAAAATAGAAATTTAAAATGATGGTATGAAAGAAACAGAAGCTCTAACATTTTCTTCCTTGTAACACCACGGATTGTCTTATCTATATTCTACTTCGGACACCACTGGACTAGACAACCATAAAACATGGGCTTTGATGCCCCCCCCCCCCAAAAAAAAAACCCTATCGAATGTGAATCTGTTCCACTCGGAAGGTCTATGGGAAACTGATACAGGCATTCATTTGGCACTAGTTCTTTAATTTCCCCAGGGGTTAAAGGTCATCCAGTTAATGACGGTGTGCTTACCCAAGAAGTATCTTGGGGTTCATGCTATTGCTTACCTTGCTGCTGTAGTTTGTAATCAGTGGAATACGCCTTCCCAATGATATTCCACACAGGCTTTAAGCATCCGAACAGTCCTTCAAGAAACCCGCCACCGCCGCTGCCGGAGCTGCTGAACTGAATCTTGACGTCATCAGTTCCGCTCACGCTCTCTCCATCCGCAGTGTTGCTGTTCCCCTGAGACACGGCCACGTCTGATTCGTCGTGTTCCCTCAGCTGAAGGACGCTGTTCTCAAACTGGTCCCTGGAGTCCTCGCTCACACTCGTCAACACTGTTGTGGCCGAGGGGCTGTGCACGCCCTCGGTTAGCTCCGTTTGCGCCGCCCCCTTCTCCTGCTGGTCCGTAGGGAGCTTGGGCGACGGGTGGCTCCCCACTGGGGCGAGCTCATCCTGTAGTCCGCTGAAGGTTTTGCTTTCACTCACGGGTCCGCGCGGGGAGGAGGAGCAGCTCAGGTGCTCCTGAGGGCCGGCCATCGTGCCATGAGTGTGCCCGCGGTCCTGAGACGCCACTCAGAGCGCTATTCGAATGGACTTCTGACGTGAGAGAGGGCTCCGAAACCTGAGGAAACAGGAGGAGGCCGTGAGGTCACCCTTTCCTTAGTCATCGCACCACTGCACTCCTGTTTGTGACAGTGAAAGCATTGCAGCGATGGCATTGGTTGAACAGCGGTGTGCATGCACGTGGCGCGCGGCTGTGCAGCCATGACAAGTCATGCTGTAGGAGAGTATCTACTCCCAGGAGAACAAACATGTCGGTGACATATTAGTATAAAAACAGGTTAGAACAACATATACAATATCAACTGTTTTTAAATTTGTTTAGAAAGGATACACAAACACATATATAAGAAAAAAGACGAGAAGGATACATCTCAAGAATTAACAATAGTCAATTCTAGGTGGTTAGGTTGGGCAGGGCATTATATCATCATGTTTTTCAAGATACTCCAGGCATGCTGCATTAATATGTTGCTCTAAATTGAATATTTGTGCCTCCACAAATTCATGTGTTGAAACCCAATCCCCAGTGTGCTGACATTGATGGTGGGGCCTTTGGCAGGTGATTAGGTCATAAGGATGAAGTCCTCATGAATGGGATTAGTGCCTTATTAGAAGAGACCCGGAAGAGCTCCCTTGCCTTTTCTGCTCTGGGAAGGCGGCTGTCTATGAGCCAGGAAGCAGGCAGTGAAGATGAGGGGAGAGAGGGAGAGGCAGAATTGGTAAGACCTAGTGACTGATTGGACACAGAGTGGGTAAGGGGAAGGGAAAGGGGAGGAATACCTTTCAGATAACTTACTTGGGGTAATGGATGGAGGGGCAATGGCATTAACTGAGACATGAAATACCAGAAGAAAAGCATATTTGGAAAGAAGGTCATGAGCTCAGTTATAGATACAGAGGTTTTAAGACCCACAGTGTGCGCTGTGCACTGAACTAGGCTTTTATTTTTATCTGATTTTAAAAAGACACTTTGTAGGAAGGGGTTTGAAGAGAAGAAAAGATGGGCATTCCTTTAGCTCTGGGGAAGAAATATCAAAGTAATACAAGGGTGAACACAAGTTAAATTAAAGGTGATTTATTAAATATGTGCTAAGAGCTGTGCCCTGCAACAGGCTGGGTTCTGCGGACACAGAACATTGCTTTTCGCTGTCACTACTTTTAATGATAATGAAGACCAGGAGCTACACAGGTTACAGAGCCCTGTCCGCCCAATTCAGTGACGTGCTCCCCAGAGAAAAACCCCGACCATCCAATTTGTGGTGTTTGTGATTTCCCTGGGATAAGTACTTGCACCATGGCAGATTTCTAGCTAATAACAGTTTATTACTAACAGTTTATTACTAACACCAGCGTGCAAAGTTGCTAATATTTGACAACATGCTCTTATACATTGGTGTATAAGCCAGCCCCAGCACTAATAATCCTTGTAAGAGTGTCTTGTCATTTTACAGGACAGTAAGAAAATTTTCTAAGATCAAATGTGGAGTAAGCGGTAGAGCAAGAATTCAAATCTAACTCAAAATTCAGATTCCTAAATTCCCTTGCCTTTTTTATAACACGATGGCACCTCTTACAATAAGAGTGCTTCGCAGGTTTAAAGGACTGTTGCCTCTGATCTTGATCTAGATGTTTCCTCTCCTGTGTGTGGACACCAGAGCATGGAACCATTATCCCTGTTTTTCAGAGAAGGACTCTAAGGCCTACAGACAGGTACATGCTGAACACCACCGAGCCAGGGTTGAACGCCAGGCTAGTTTTGCTTATTCCCCAATTCTCTCCTGCACCACGCACAGTGTGTAAGACACAGCTCATTCCTCTCAGTGCTTCCAAACTAGTTAGGGAGTTAAGAATTACATCCGGGGCATCACCTCCGGACTGCCGCTGCCTGCCCCCCCACCCCATCCCCCGGCATGAGAAATGGGCTGCGTTCTGTTCCATAGAGCCGTGAGAAGAGAATCAATAGTGGAGGTGGGAGTAGTTAACTTGGGCTGAGGAAAGAAGCAGGACTGGGGATGAACCTTTGAAAGAAAGATATGTTTCAGACAGACAGAAGAAGGAAGTCAGGGAGGAATAAGAACATTCATTAGCAGAGGCAGAGAAGCAGAAACGCAGAAATGACCAGGGCACGTAAGGGGTCAGTAACCTAAAGTCTGCATCAAGGAGAAATTTAGGGACGGCCTAGCTGCCTCGGAATATAAGGTTGGTAAAAAAGGGAAAGAAAGAAAGAACAAGAAAAGCTGGATTCATCTAGTACAGCAATGCCTGTTTGCTGAATGGACCCCTATTCCCCTGGCCCCACCCTCCCCACTTCCATCATCTGTGCTTATCTCTAAGTTTTGACGTTACTGACTCCCTCGTTTTGCTTTCTCGCTCATCTCCTGCCACAACCTTGAGCTGTGTCTTGCCTTTGGCCTCTCCAACCTTGCTCTGCCTTTGATCTCTTCGAAGACTGCTGACATCAGACTGTCTGACCTGGCCACTGCCTCAGCAGTTCCTTCCAGTCTGCCTTTGCCGTGGGGACTCGTGGTTACCCTATACTGCACAGGGCGTCCATTACGCTCTTGGCTCACATTAGACCTGAGGATAATGCAAATACCCAAATGTATATGTGAATTTCAGCCAAACACCTATTTGTGCAATTTGTTTCTTTGAATCAAACTGCAGGACTTTACATGAACTCTTGGTAAATTTCCGTTCTGTCCATTTTTATCCTGAGTTTCTCCCTGATGATATCATATTGGAATGAGCTCATACACAAAAAGTTAGAAAAACATGTGTTTGTTTTGTGATCTCTTCCCATTTCTAAGAGGTGCCCATGGAGTGGACCTGTTCCCGCTGGGCCTGGGAATGAGTCCGAAGAAGAGAGCTTCAGCATGGTCATCACATTCAGTTTGACACTGAAGAGATCAAGGAATAACAGGACCTTCAAGGAATACAATCCAGCCTACTTGTGTTACATACAAGAAGCAAATCTCAGAGACAGCACAGACTCGCTCAGCACAACAACTAGTTAGTGGCAGACCTGGGATGAGTTTTCTTCCGCATCCTACATTCTTGCCCAAGGCTGATCATTTACTCAGATAAGACAAACAAGTCTGATCACTCACTCAGATAAGAGAAACAAATAGCCACGATATCCTGACCTCTGACGACAAAAGCGATAGTAATTCACAGTGTTATCCCAGAACTAAAGCTCCTCTGAGGAAGCAGAAGCACTCACCTACCCAGAGGGGTGACCCTGCTCCTGTCAGCAGAGCAGTGGAAGGCCACAGAGCCACTGGCGACTGAGCCCTCCTCCGGAAGTGGGCGGAGGCAGGGGACCCCTCGCGGTGTGCATAAAGAGGCCTGCCTCTGCTCACCAGCAATACCAAGTCACTCTCCACCAACAAAGGCAGGGAAATGGAGAGACATAAGAACAAAAGGAAATAAATCATTGCCATGACTGTATTCAAATATGATCAGAGCTGATGCCACATTTAAGAAGAGTGTGGGAGGATGAAAATATCTCGATTTTACCTGTGTTTGGCGCACACCCACTCTGCCACTGCACAGTGAAGGAGCTGGCAGGTGGAAGCCGAGGGAAGGCAAGCAGCCCTCCCACCGCTGCCTCTGTCTCTGCCTTTGCAGGTCCTCTCTCCCTGCCCACATTTGGCTCAGGTGCCCTCAGGGGAGTTGACTGGGTCTTTTAATTCATGAGGAGTCACAGCTAGTATTTATTAGGAGGGGACAAAAAGGAAATGAGGCAAACTTTTTAAACACCGACAGTCCAACGGAAAAAGATGAGGAAGAGCAGAGGGGTAAAAGGGCAAGGTGGGCAGGGTTGCAGGTCAGGTGATATTGCTGCCCCACCCCCCCAGGGGCTCCGAACTTGCCCAGAGCACAACGGGGCTTCTGCCCTCTAGGCACACTCCCCCACCCTGTGACTTTCTCAGCACCAAGAGGAGGAAGTGGTGTGTGCAAAATTAGTAGGCAAGAGTTGGAGACAGCAGCAGCTGCGCACTTGCCAGGGCACTGCCAAATTCTGGAAATTACCTGGGCTTCGTGCCAAGATGGGTCGGCACAGAGAGAAAGAGGAATGGAAGAGGTAGTGTGGCCATATGGCCTTCAGATTCTTGTATTTATCGCATAACACAAATTTCCCATGTTGCTAATAGAGAATAATTTCATAATAGATTATATCAGAAACATGAGTAAATAAAAAATTTTGGAAATTTTTTCCCCATAGATAAAGTTTTCAGTATGATCAAAATTGAATAAAATGTTAACTTAAGCATTATTGCTGAGATTTCTTGATTGATGATGAGTGCTTCCCAAGCTGTCTTCTTTTTTTTTTAATCCTCACCCGAGGACACATTTTTATTCCTTTTTTTTTTTTTTTAGAAAGAGAGAAGGAGGGGGAAGGAGGGGAAGAGAGAGAGAGAGAGAGTCATTGATTGGTTGCCTTCTCATACATGTCCCAGTGGAGGATAGAACGCACAACCTGGATACGTGTCCTGGGATCGAACCTGTGACCCTTAGGTCTATGGGATGATGCTCCAACCAACTGAGCCACGCCAGCCAGGGCCAATGTGTCTTCTCTTCATTTGGGATTTTCTTGCCTTAAAATAAACACAGCCCTGCCACACTAATCTTTTGGTCATTTCTCTAAAATTCTTACAGTAGTATTTAGAGCATAGGAAAGATTTCTGCCATTAGGGCATCACTCCCATTTTAAAACTGGCATCAAGTTACTCATTCATAGTAATAACACAAAATGATCTTTCCAGGATTGAGTCTGTCATGAGATCTTGATTTGAGTTTTGAAAAAATTAGATAGCTTTTTAATGAAATTAAATGATAAGTACTGTATATGATTTAAAACCAGATCAAGAGAATGGCCCACAGTCACACTTTTACCCCTAACCTGCTCTCACAACTATGAAGCATCTGCTAAAACTTCTATTTGAAAGGATAACGCCCTAGCTGGTGGGGCTCAGTGCACTGAGCACTGGCCAGCAAACCGGAAGTTCACTGGTGGATCCCCGGCCTGGGCACATGCCTGGGTTATGGGCAAAGTGCCCAGTTGGGGGTGTGTGAGAAGTACGTACAAGTTTCTCTTCCTCTCTTTCTCCCTGCCTTTCTCTCTGAAATATATATAAACAAAACCTTTTTTTAAAAAAAGGATTATAATAACCTTACATCTACCAAATCCACTTACCTACCTCATCTCATATTTTTTATAATATTTCACTCAATAATCATTCATTCAAAAATATTGATTCAGTGCTTACCATATAACTATATTTTTGTTTAAGACTATGAATGTTTAATAATACTGAAATAAACTGGAGCCAGCAAAAAATAAAAATTACAAAAAGGCAAATTCTCCTTGTTGATGGATCACCTTCTGAGTACTGATACTTATAAATACAATCATGATTAAAGTTAAAGTAAGTTTAAAATGTAGGTTTTAAAATAAGTAAAGATGCTTCATTTTAAGAGTTGTAACTATAAGTTTATCAAGAAATAGAAACTTAAGGTTTCAAATATAACTTAAGTCAAAGGCTAAACATATTTCTTGACTAAGGAAATGATTTCTCTGTAACTTCTATAAATCTATAATAAATAATATAGATAGTGGGACAAAAGTAGGCTTTCAGTTGCAAGTGCATGAAACACAGAGTTTATTCTTGTATTATTATTTGTTAATTATTGTGTTATTTTCCATAGGAACAAGTGTAAACCTATTTCTGCCCCATGCTGTGTACTACTTTTAGTGTTAATATTCCAGAACAGAATCAACATTTCCTGACCATATGAAGAAGGTTGGTAATTAAATAAATTCACTTGAAATGTCTTAAAAAATAAAATACAGACATTTTGCACTTAAATGTACTAATATTAATAAGTATAAAAATAATTATACAAGCACTATAAGAAAATAGAAAAACTGGTTTAAATGGTCAACAATGGTTATTACTGTTCTTTTAAATTTTGTCTATTTTCATAAATTTCTATTATTAGCATGTATTACTTATTTAATCAGAAATTTTTGATCCAAATCTTCATTGTTTTAAACATATATACTAATGAGCCAAATTACCTGCATTTGCAAATGTAACAAATGATATGAGATGTTAAGGATATTGTCAGAAAACCTAATTGTCAGTGTGCACTGAGGTTTGCAAACACGTTTAAGAATGATTATGAATTCAAAATGAAAAGGAAAATGAATAAAAAAGATGATGAGGAGGAAACAAGCTTTGACTCCTCCTATTTTACTTTTATCTTTTCTACTAGTAAGACCCATATTCGAGCAGGAAAGGTAGTGGACCAGTCATGACTCGGAGAATGAAACTCTCAACGGAGGAAGAGCCAGAAAGTCGGTCTGGCCCTAAGCACTCTACCAGCGGAGACCCTGCTGCTGAAGGCAGAGATGTAGCGGCTGAACCTGCATGTGCAACTGCAGAGCTGAGCCTCAGCTGCTAAGGCGTCTATTTCTGGCTTCTGGATCTCTGGGGTTGGTGAGAAAACTTGAAGTCTGGTGTCTGTCATAGGCTCTCTAGCAGTTTGGTATCCATTGGACAATCTGTTCTTTTTGCCTAGGCTGAAAGAACATGGGTGAACATTTTCCCCTCTGAATATTTAAAATACTGTTTATTACATTTAGGTGATCCATGAGTATCAATATCATGTAATATGGTGCAAAAAAGCAGCTCAGCAATCAAAAGTAAATGTTATCCATATTATGGTTGCAAACACACTTGTAGTGGAGGCAGCTTGCCACACACGGGTTCTGAAAAATGGGCGTCCTCACAGGATTTGTGTGAGTATTCAGTGAGCTAATGGACGTGAAAGTGCTTTTCAAGCTATGACATAGCATCCTGATGCTAAGTATTACTATTAAAACACATGCCTGCCATGAGGTGACGGTGTAAGTGTACTGCTTAAGCAGAATTGGGTGGCTCTGTACTGTTCATGACTCTAAGTAAATGAGAGAGCAGTGCAAATAGTTTTGAATGAAGTTATATTATGAAAGTTCTTTTTTCCCATTAAATTAGTTATCAGTATTTGGACTGTAGAGTTGGACAGTAAAATATTACTGAAGTAGGGATATGAATATAATCTATTCTGCACCTGGGTTATACTACATACACGAAAACCAAATAATTCATTGCCAGCTTAGTGTAACAGAGCTGCTGAAGAGCATCAGTAACAGACTTCCAGTGATACATCTGGAATTTCCCACTAAGCTGCATACTCTGGACTGTTCCTGGGCAAGTCCTACATGTACTTCACAAGCAAGTAGGTATCAAGGGTCCCTTGGCCATCTTGCATGGTTTTTTCAGGTGTTGCTTAGGAATGAAGGACTCATAGATTGTTAGAATTGGTGGGAGCAATGAGTGAGTCCTGACTTCTATATATCAAGAGAAATAATTCATTCTCATCCGTTTATAAATTCACTAGGAGTAGAATCCAAGTATTATGTATCTCTGAACCTTGTCCCTCTTCTTTTCCTTCCTACCCGGCCTCAGCACCTAGTACAGGACCTCATATAATATGAAGCAATCTACTTTTTGGACGGGAGAATTTTACATGTGCGTGCCACACACACAGCAATGCAATAAGTCGCATAGCTAACATTTACTGAAATTATTGCCACTCACTGCTCTAATGTAACATTTTTCTTATGTAACTTCTCTAACCCCCGTATCAATCCTTTGAGAAAGGCACTATTATTACCTCTGATAACTGAAACTGGGGCACAGAGTTTAAATAACTGGTCCACAGCTCTTCAGTGGTAAAGACAGGAGTTGAACCCCGTTCCACTTCCGTTCCAGAGGCTGAGGCTGAGGCCAAGTCCCAGCCAGGACCCTCGGTCACAACACTCCATGGTCAGTATTATAATGGGCTTCCACTTAAATAAGAAAGGTCTAAGAAAAATATGGACTAGACTCACATCTTACCTGAACTTCGGTTCTATACTTAGGATGAAAGGTAAAAATTCCTAGGAACAAATAAAAATAAGTGGAAAATTCTAAAATATGCCCACTTTTTGTAGGTTTTACTTCATTCTGTTTTAACATTAAACCCTATACCTGCACCATCCAATATGGTAACTTCTAGTCGTAGGTGACTACATAACTTAAAATTAATTAACATTAAATAAAAAATTCAGTTTCTCAGATGCGTTAGTGAGCTTCAAGTGCGCAGTAGCCGTGTGTGGCTAGTGGCAAGCGCACTGGGCAGTGCACAGTACAGCCTTTCCATCGCTAGAGAAAGTTCTATTGGACGGCAGAGCTGGGCTTGCTTTATTCGTATCAACACATTTGTTTTTGCTGTGAGGATTAATAAAACTGTGGCTTCCCATTGTGCACGGGACGAGCTAAATGCACAGAGCTCCATAGCCTCCTTTAAAATAGCAAGTCTGTGCCGAATTTCAGTAATGCCTGTAAACGAAACACAGCTCATTCTAATGATGGTCTGTCGGGGCCAAACCAAAGCAGAGATTGTATTTATGTGTTTTTAGAGAGGGGAAGGGAAGGAGAAAAAGAGGGAGAGAAACATCAATGTGTGGCTGCTTCTCTTGTGCCCCCTTCTGGGGACCTGGACCACAACCCAGGCATGCGCCCTGACTGGGAATTGAACCGGTGACCCTTTGGTTCACAGGCTGGCACTCAATCCACTGAATCACACCAGCCAGGTAAAGCAGAGATTTTTAAAAAAGGATTTTCCAAGGTGCTATCATCAGGTATCTAAAACCATCAGAAAGAGCCAAAGGAATGATTTTCAAATACCTAAGTAGTTTCAGCAGTTGTTTATGGAGAATTTTTAAACTGCAATGGGTTTTTTGCTATTCTCATAATTACACTTCCTAGAAGGTCCTAATCACAGTACTGGTGTAGATGAAAGGCAAAAAAAAACTAGGGGAAGACTAATGGAGGAAAGAAGAAACAGGACCAAAATTTTCTGCCAAATTACCAATAGTTCTTGCTGTTTCCCAGAGAAGACTGTATTACAGATAACTGGGAAAAAAAACTCCAGGAGGAGCAAGGAACTCAAGACTCTGGATCCAATGTCCAATTTTTATTTTTATTTTATTTTTTTACTATTGTTCAAGTACAGTTGTCTGCATTCCCTCCTCATCACTCCCCCCCACCCCAGTCATCCCCACCTCCCTCCCCATCCCACCCCCTGCCCTTGGTTTTGTCCATGTGTCCTTCATAGTTGGTCCTGAAAACCCTTCCCCACATCACCCCCCCTACCTCCCCTCTGGTTATTCTGTTTGTTCTTAATTTCAATATCTCTGGTTATATTTTGTTTGAATATAATGTCCAATTTTTATAGTGAAGTAATTAAAACCATGTTAGTGAAAGACTCTGTTGCTTTAGAATTTTACAGTTCTCCTTAGTGTTGTTTTTGCTCCCAGAGGCAGTCCTAAGTTTTAATTTAAAAATAATTTTTTTAAATTTTATTTTAACCATTGTTCAAGTACAGTTTTCTCCCCTTTACTCCCAATCCAACCCACCCCCCCCAACTTCCCTCCCATTACCACCCTCCCCCTAGTTTTTATCCTTGTGTCTTTTAACTGTGTTCCTGTAAACCCTTCCCCTTTTCCCCTGAAACTCCCTCTTCTCTCTCCTCTGGTCACTTTCTGCCTGTCCTCTATTACAGTGTCTTTGACTATATTTTGCTTGTTTCACTGTTTTGTTGTTTATAAAAATAATTTTTCAATTGATTTGAGGGAGAGAGAGAGAGAGAGACATCAATTTTTGTTCCACTTATCTATGCATTCATGGTTCTTGTATGTGCCCTGACAGGAGATCAAACCCACAACCTTGGCCTCTCAGGACAACACTCTAACCAACTGAGTTACCTGGCCAGGGCCCCAAGTTTTAATTTTTTTAAAAGGATTTTATTGTATTTTTCTTTTTATTTATCTTTAGAGAGAGGGGGAGGGAAGGAGAAAGAGAAGGAGAGAAACATCAATGTGTGACTGTCTCTTGTGCACTCTGCACTGGGGACCTAGCCTGCAACCCAGGCATGTGCCCTGACTGGGAATTGAACTGGTGACCCTTTTGTTTGCAGGCTGGCACTCAATCCACTCAGCCATATCAGCCAGGGCCATAAGTTTTAATTCTTTAAGGTAATGATTTAATCAAGATGATATTCTAGAAAACATATGATGAACATTTTGAGTTTTACCTAGAATAGAAATTTGAAATTGAAAAAGATCAATCATTTTTTCACCTCTTGTCGCTGTTTTGGAATGTGAATTTGACTTTGTGCTAGAGAGTAATCCAAACCCATTATTTAATAATTCATTGGTATAGTTTCCATTTCTACTCTCAATATATAGCTGAAATTTGCAGACTACTAAAGGATCCTTGATAAGTCCTTTCTGTCCAAGATGAGGATGACAAGGAGAACATCAATTAATATTAAATATTTATTCTAAGTGTTAAAAAATTATAAATGTACAAGACAGTTCTAATAAAAAGAAAAATAAATGCAGAATAAAACTATTTGTGATAGAAAACAGTAGTATGAGTACCTCAATACAAAAAGATTACTACTACGGAGGATGGAATTTAAAGACAGATTTAGTTGCTTCCCTTCAGAAATTATAATTGTAACTCATTACAAGCACACATGTTTTCAGTACATGTGTTCCCAAAGAGTTGCATATAAATCATATGTTTTAAAAAGCTAACATTTAAAATTTCCTGGTAAAAGTGACTACTTGTAGTAACACTGATAAATCTGTTTGCAAAATCCTTTTGAGATGCTAATGACTTTTTATTATTGTACTTGTTTCATTAATTTGAATTTTCTTCTGTCTCAATTGTCTGGTATACAGTCACTAGTTGACTCATTAGCCATCACTTCTCATATCTGTTAGTAAATCAGCTTGAATAATGAATATGTCCTTATAATTTGTCCTGGACTCAGAAACCAGATAAGCTTGTTCAAAGGTCTTGTACAAAGGCTTGAAGAATCTTCTTATGAGTGAACTCTGAGGGTGGGTGCATGGACTTTATGATGTCTATTCTGGCAGTGTGAGATGTTTTTTCTCCTAACTTTCTGGTTCTGAATAACTGTTTGCAAGTTTATGCATATTATGTCTGGCTGTTCTTAAAAGCATAGTACGCACTGCAGTCACAGTGCGCTGACAGCGGGGACAAGAAGAGGCAACTGTACCTGAAGCACCTACGAAGTGACAGAGGCCCTTTCAGTGATGCCCTGCCTCAGACAACAGCTTTGGAGGGGATGTAATTGTTTTCTGTAACTTCTGCTTCCAAAAGGAATGGATATAACATAAACATAACTTGCTTCCCTTCACAATGCATTAAAGGATTATTCTTGTTTTGAACTTATATTTATAGTAAATCTTAATGCCTTTATTGTATCACCAACATTTGCTTTGTAAATGATCTCTACAGCACATATGTGTCACTAGAAGAGAAGCTTGCTGAAGGTAGAAACTATCTTAGTACTGCTTTTTCCCAACATCTAGCATGGAATCCCACATTAATAGAGGTCCTATCAATTAATGAACTGAGGTAAAAAAAAATGTTTTTTTCAAAATTTAAAAGTAACATTTAAAAAAGTTTATTCCAGAACACTGTCAAGTTTCATCTGATGTTTTTAGAGTCTAGAACTCCAGAGTTTGTACACAATGATTTTACATATATCAGCTTTTTCCTTTAACACTGATGGGTCTTAAAAGTTCCAGGCTACACCCCTGAGGCGGGACACACATCCCTCGAACCATTTCAGTCGTTCTGGCTGGCCTGTCTCCAACTTCACCTCCTCTTTCCCGGAACTTTGCTCTGAACGCCACGGCTCCCTGGTTGTGGGTTAAAGGGAAGAGAGCCCTTCTGGCTATGCCCAGCACGTTAGTGAGCTGGCCATGCACAGCACACTGAGCAAATCTCATCAGGAATAACCAACCATTATGTCAAATTTCCTCCCAGAACTGTAACGACCCTGATGGTAACGAAGCTCAGCACAGTATAAATAGTTGTTTCCGCACGCTGATTGCATTATGCTCATGATGTGTTGTTACGGGAGAGAGTCTGGGATTTCAAATCGGAAAGCCCTCTTTGATTTGAGCCCTAACTCTGCCGCGACCCAGCTGTGAAGTCTTCGACAGGTCACATAAATACCTCATTTGACCTCTAACGTAGCACTCCCTTTTGGGGCTGTTGTAGATTCAAATCAAACTACCAGGCATTTTGAGTGTTTACTATAAACATGAGCCCCCAATCTTCTAATGGTTTCTCTCTGTCTCTTGGCACCTCAAATAAATTTAGTTTCAGCTGCAGAATTGGAAGACTGCACTCTGTACTGACATTTTCTGATTTTTCTAAAATTGTTAAATAAGATTTCTAGTTAAACGTGGTATGTTGAACATAAACATTTTATCTCGGGTTCATCTGTTCCCCCACCAAATTCCACTGACAGGAAAGCAAGGCAAATGAGACTAAAAGGTTAGAGCCTCAGCAATACGGATGATTCTCGAGAGTGCAATGCTAAGAGAAAAATGCCAAACACAAAAGGCTACACACACTATGATTCCATTTATATGAAACCTGTTTACAGAAAAGACAAAACCACAAGGACAGAAAACAGTACAATGGCTCCCACAGGCAGGGTGGGGGGACTTGAGCTTTTCGTCCCCGTCTCCAATCCTGAGATCGGCCCATGGCATTCTGAAGGCGAAGTCTCCAGGCTGTCCTGAGCAATGGTGGAACGGCCTGGACAGGCTCTTTCCATACTATCCGTGTTCCAAGGACACGGATACTCTTCCTGACACTTTTCCTAGGATGTCCTTGATAAAGACAAAGCCCACTTCGTTGTCTAAGTTGTGGTAAGCTTTGTTAAAATGTAACAACAATGCTTTACAGATAAAATTTTTCATTTAGGTATACATTGGAATTCACTTCCTATTTAAAACCTTAACACCTTTTGAGTCAGAGGTACCTATGGGTGTGTCTAAATGAAAGTTAACAAACATGAATCTAGAGAATACTGGGCTGGCCAAAAAGTCCATTTTGATTTTTCCATAAAATAAGAGACACATTTTTCATTTTCACCAATAACTTTTTGATTTGGATATCAAAATATCATTTTGAGCAGGCTATCTCCTGCTTTGGTTTCTAGTGGTAGAGGCCAGAGGTGCTGCTAACCATCTTCTGATGCACAAGACAGCCCCACAGCAAAGAATTATTTGGCCAAAATGTCAATAGTACCAAGAAACTTCACAAACCACTCTTGGCCCGTTTGATCAGTCACAGCACCTTCTCCACACACTGCACAAATCTTTTTGTGTGTTTCAGTTGCGTTTTTACCATTCTTGAAATAATAAAGCAAAATATGCCAAAAATGTTGCTTATTTTCTTCCATCTTCAGTATTGAAATAGCTATACAAAAATTCACCAATTTTGATGTTTTTAAATGCATGCTGATATGACATCTGTCACAATACGATCTAACAAAATTGTTTCAAATTAAATTAATGAGACCTAAGCACTATTAGAACCATTGTACAGGGAAAAAAACAAACTTTTTTTAAGGTTTAACCTACTATTTTTTGAAGATTTTTATTTTGTTTTATTTTATATTTAGAGAGAGGGAAGGGAGGGAGAAAGAGAGGGAGAGAAACATCAATGTGTGGTTGCCTCCCATGTGCCCTGGACTGGGGACCTGGCCTGGAACCCAGACAGGGGCCCTGACTGGGAACTGAACTGGCAACCCTTTGGTTCACAGGCCAGCACTCAATCTACTGAGCCACATCAGCCAGGGCCAAACCAACTTTTTGGCCAACTTATAAAATGAGGTAAGAGTTTAGCACAGTCAAGGTTACATGTCCTTAGAATGTAAAAGCTGTCTCCAGAGGTCCCCACGCCAGAACCAGTGCTGAGTTAGAGGTGAGGTAGAGACCCAGGGTCTGCTGGCAGGAAATGGGTAAGGAAGGAGACATCGCTTGTATCCTGAGGACTCAGCTCATGAATCCTTCCTCTCACCTACTGAGGAGCATTGAAGTGCCCTTGTCTTACCTTTTAAAATTGTCTTTCCTTTCCAGGCATGCTTTCAGTATTAATTTTCACCTCCATTTTACTGTACACAAATTTGTGGGAACATACCCCACGTCTCTTCTGGGATGACCCCGCCCCGCTCTATAATTTCCAACTTTTATTTGACAGATTTTTGCACAGAGCTCTTTTTCACTTGCCACCCTAAAAACAAGTGGACTCCTTAGTGAGAGTGGGTTTTGAAATGGGGCATCCATTCAACCTCACTAGACTGACACAGATTGAGCACCAAAATTTAAAATATGAAAGTGAATCATCAATTAGCTCTGAGGAATCACAGAGCCCTTGCACACAGTGCACTACCCGGTCTTCTCACACTCACTGAAACGGCGCTGGGACCAGGGTGCTCCACCAGTTGCGCCAGTGACTCATTGGGATTCAGGGCTTTTCCCCTTCAGCTGACATACACTAATCCCATGGGACAAAATCAAAGGCATGATTGGCTGTGGTCACACAGCAGCTGAAACAAAAGTTTATTTCTTAGCCCCAGCAGAGTCAGATTCTGATTCTGGCTTAGTCCCTGTCTTACCCTCTCCTTACTCACACAGCCTAGGCAGGATCCAAAGAAAAGACTAAAATTCCTCAATAGCTAGCATTTAGTTTCAGACTCAAAGTGGAAGAATACAAAATGTATTTGGCATACTCCTAAATAGGCCTACCACGCTACTGGCTTTATTTCAAACCTTTTCTTGACATGGCATTATAATCTAATTAAGGGAAGGTGCTACAAAAACAAATGTTGAGAGCTAAATTGCTGGCTCAGGACGGCTAAATTGAGAGTCAAATGGTACCCGAGGCTTCCTGTTTTTCTGACTTGAAACTGTTTCAGGTCATTTTCCCTGACTAGACGAGGGCCCTCCAGTCTTTTTTAACTTTGCCACTACTGGACTCTCACTACTCCTTCACCCAGATCACAACTTTATACATTTCTAGGGGGCCTCATTCCCAGTAACCGCTTTGCTTCTATTATTTCTCTCTTCCACAAACAATTCTCAAAGTCAGAACTATTTCCAGTAAGATCAACTGAAGTTAACTGGTTGTTTCCTTTTAGGGCATCACAATCAAGTTCTTTAAACATACAAGGCAACTGGAGTAGTCCTCCCAATCCACTCACTGCATTGTCTAAATGTTTGTGTCTCCCCCCAGTTCATACGTGGAAACCCTAACCCCCATAGGTGATGGTATTAGTTGGTGGGGTCTTGAGAGGTGCTTAGGCCACGAGAAGGGAGTCCCTATAAATGGGATTAGTGCTGTTATAAAAAGAAGCTCCAGAAGGATCCCCTGCCCTTCCGCTATGTGCAAATACAAGGAGAAGCCTACGACCCAGAAGAGGGCCCCATCCAACCACGGTGGCACCCTGATGTCAGACTTCCAGCTTCCAGAACTGTGAGCAACAAATTTCTGTTGTTTGTAATCTACCCAGTCTGTGGTATTTGGTTACAGCAGCCATAATGGACAAAGACACTCAGTAAACATGCACTGAGCATGTGCTGGATATTTATGCCACAATGATGCTGTGGGTGACAGACCTGCTCTTAAGGAGTGTGCAACAGACAGTCAAGTAAACAGAACTATAATGCAAAGCAGAATTAAGGAAACCTTCAAGAGCTGCATGAGCCATAGCAGAGCAGAGAGGGCAGTAACTACCCTACTGTATTTTGCCAAGTGTAATACACACCCACGTTTTTGTGTGCATTATACACAGGATTATTATACCCATTATTGTACCCATGTTTAATGTGCATTCTTATTTTCCCTCAAAAATTTGGGCAAAAGTGCTCATTATAAACAGCAGAATATGGTAACTGTAATTGAAAATATCAGGGGAGAACTTCATAGAGGGAGAGACATTGGAGAAACAAAGTAGGACCTTGAAGGATGAGTAAGAGTCACACCAGTGGAGAAAGAGTGGAGGACAGTGGAGGCAAGGGTGGTGTTTGGACTAAGGCATCCATATTTATATAAAATAATTTCAAAAGAAAAGAATGAAAGGCAAGAAAAAATGGCATTTTCCGGAAATAGCAAGCAGTCTGGAGTGTTTGGAACATGAGGTGCACGGAGGGCAGTGACAAGGACAGTTATGACTGTAGGACGGTGTCACATCATGGAAGAGTGGGAATGCTGTGATAATGAGTCTTTTTTTTCCTCTGAGCAGAAGAATATGGCTTCATAAAAACTATTATTCATTACTCATGCAATGATCAGAAAACTTTTGTTCAAGACCACAGTTATTGGAATGAGCAGAATAGGTAGTTTCTGAAATCATGCTATTACATTAAATCATGCATATATTATTAGCAAAATAGCACTGTTTGGGGCATAAAATTAAGGCAGAGTATTCCTTAAGTCGTTGATCAGCACAAACACATTCTTCAGAGCCAACTCTAGAAATCTAACAGTATCTGGGATGGAATAAACATGCTGGTCTTTGAGCTAAGAGGGGCATGCTGCCCTGACTGGGTGGCTTAGTTAGTTGGAAGAGTTGTCCTGTGTACCAAAAAAAAAACCCAACAAAAAACAAAACGTTTGAGTTTGATCCCCAGTTGTGTGTTTATGGGAAGCAACCAACGGATGTTTCCCTCTCCCTCTCTCCGTCTCTCCCTCTCTCTAATGATCAAATCAACAGCCCTGGCCACTGTGTCTCAGTGGGTTGGAGCAACGTCCCATACATCAAAAAGTTGGGGGTTCAATTCCCCAGTCAGGGCACATACCTAGGTTGCAGGTTTGTCCCCCTGTTGGGGTGCTATGGGAGGCAACCAACTGATGGTGTTTTCTTTCTCTTGTTCTTTCTGTGCCCATCTCCCTCCCTCTCTCTTTAAAATCAACAAACACACAAAAATATTTTTTAAAAAGTCAAGAGAAGTAGCCTGCAGATATCTTTTTAAAAAATCAAGTCAACAAACCATATCCTCAGGTGAGGAGTGAAAAAAAGGAGGGGGCACGCCACAGGAAATATTCGATGGTGGGGATACATTGTTGGTGACAACACCATCTGAGGGCCTAGGGCAACTTTATGGACTGTCAACAGGACTGGCTACAAAATGTGCAAGTCTGGTACAAAATAAAAATATAGGACCCTTTGTCCAGGAACTATTAAGAATTTCAAGAGAGAGACAGCAGAGCAATAAGACCAACACAGGGGCATGTGCAGCAGCACAGGCTGCACACCCACTAAACTAGCTTTGCTGTCAGTTCTTTTTTTTTTCTTAAATTCTCACCTGAGGACATTTCTTTTTCATTGCTTTTTAGAGAGAGAGGAAGGGAGAGAGAGAAACATGGATGAGAGAAAGGCATTGGTGGGTTGCCTCCCGTACTGCCTGGACTGGGGGTTGGCGCCTGGACCGGGGATTGTGAGATCCGGACTGGGGGTGTAGGTTCCCACAACCCCAGGATCAGGAGCAGGACCAGGATCAACTAACGACCTACTTATGTGCCCTGACAACCTCCGTATGTGAACCGAACCCGCAACCTTTCAGTTACGAGACAATGCTCTAACCAACTGAGCCACCCACCAGGGCGCCAACTCCAACTTTTACTGATAATCCACCTAGTTTCTACAGTCCGATGTGTGTAAAACACTTCTCACATTCAAGTGTGGATGTTTTCCACCATTTTGCCCCCAGAATTTAACCCATCCCCACCAGTGTGCTTCCTTTCTGCCTTCACTCACAATGGTAAGGAGAAGAGAGTGCTTTTTAGAGAAGTGCTACCTCTTTCACCTGTTCTTACAATGCCATTCTTCTGCTCACTGAAAATTCAGGCTCTCTCTCCTTAGTTTTTTCTTTAAGATATACATATATATTTTAAAGATTTACTTATTTATTTTTAGAGAGAGGGGAAAGGAGAGAGAAAGAGAGGGAGAGAAACATCAATGTGTGGTTGCCTTTCATGTTCTCCCTACTGGGGACCTGGCCTGCAACCCAGGCATGTGCCTTACTGGGAACAGAACTGGCGACTCTTTGTTTCATAGGCCAGCGCTCAATCCACTGAGCTGCATGAGCCACGGCACCAATTATGCCCCTTAATCCCTGTACCTTTTCCTCCATTCTCCCCCTTCTCCCTCCCAACTGATAACCTTCCAAATGATCTCCATATCTATGATTTTGTTTCTGTTTTGGTTGTTTGCTTAGTTTGTTTTTTTAGATTCAGTTGCTGATAGTTGTGAATTTGTTGCCATTTAATGTTCATAGTTTTGATTTTTTTTTCTTAAATAAGTCCCTTCCACATTTCATGTAATAATGGCTTGGTAATGATGAACTCCCTTAGCTTTACCTTGTCTGGGAAGCACTTAATCTGCCCTTCCATTCTAAGTGATAGTTTTGCTGGGAAGAGTAATCTAGGTTGTATGTCCTTGCTTTTCATCACTTTGAATACTTCAGGGGTGTCAAACTCATTTCCACTGGGGGCCACATCAGCCTTGTGGTTGTCTTCAAAGGGCTGAATGTAATTTCAACTCCTTAACAGTTAAGGAGTAGTTACATTTATACAGTCCTAAAATTATTTTGGCCCTTTGAAGATAACCGTGAGGCTGAGGTGGCCCCCGGTGAAAATGAGTTTGACATCCCTGGAATACTTCTTGCCAGTCCCTTCTCACCTACAAAGTTTCTTTTGAGGAATCAGCTGCTAGTCTTATGGGAACTCCTTCGTAGGTAACTCCTTTTCTCTTGCTGTTTTAAAGATCCTCACTGTATGTAACTTTTGGCATTTTAATCACGATGTCTTGGTGTGGTCCTCTTTGGGTCCAACTTGTTTGGGACTCTCTGTGCCTCCTAGACTTGAATGTCTATTTCCTTTGCCAAATTAGGGAAGTTTTCTTTCATTATATTTTCAAATAAATTTTCAATTTCTTGCTCTTCCTTTTTTCCTTCTGGCATTCCTATGATTTGGATGTCGGTACATTTGGAGATGTCCCAGAGGGTCCTTATACAACCCTCATTTTTTTGAATTCTCATTTAGTTTTTCTGTTCTGGTTGAATGCTTATTTTTTCCTTATGTTCCAAATTGTTGATTTGAATCCTGGCACCCTCCCCTCCACTGATGGTTTCCTGTAGATGTTTCTTTATTTCACTCAGTGTAAACTTCATTTCTTCCCTTTGTTGTGCCATGCTCAATGAGTTCTTTGAACATCCTGGTCACCAGTGTTTTTAACTTTGCATCTGATAGGTTATCTCCATTTGTTTAGCTCTTTTGCTGGGGTTTTGTTCTGTTCTTTCATTGGGGCCATATTTCTTTGTCTCCTCAATTTGGCAGCCTCCCTGTGTTTGTTTCTGTGAATTAGGTAGAGCTGCTTTGACTCCCTCTCTTAGTAGTGTGGCCTATTGAAGAAAAGACACCTACAGATTGTGTGGGATGGAGCCTTATGTAATCGCTAGGGCAATTCTGCTTCCACATCTTCACTGCTTTATGGTTTTGTATGGGGGCATGGCTTGGAGAGGGGACTATGCTGCTGCTTGGCTTCTAGAGGTCTTCCCAGCTCTCACCCTGTTTCCAGTCACTTCATCCACTCCCTGTATGAGACTGGCACTCTTTCAGCTGTTGCCCTGGTGGTGAATCCCAGAGTGGGTGGGTTTGTGTATGTTCTAAGTCCATGCAGGCCCTTTTAATGGAGTCTCCTGAAAATCCAGCAGTTTCTTCCACCGCTCCAACTGCGGCTGGTTTTTAGAGCTAGAAGTTATGGGGATTTATATCCCTGGCACTGGAACCCTGGGCTGTGTGGTCTGGCCTGGGGCTGGGATCACTTGCTCCTGTGGTATCCCTCCTGATTTTAATCCACCACATGTGAATGTGGGACCTTCCATTCTTTTGCAGTCACCAGCTCTCCGAGCCACACTGTGTTTCCACACCTGTCTGCCCGTCTCCACGACTCCGCCCCTCCTACACCTTTGGATGAATGTGGCTTCTTTAAATCCTTGGTTGTCAGACTTCCATACAGCTCACTTTTCTGATGGTTCTAGGTGTTATTTGTTTTGAGGTCTAGTTGTAATTCTTTCTGTGGTTGCACGAGGAGGTGAAGCATGTCCACCTATGCCTCCATATTGACTGCAAGTGTCTCTTTTTAATCTTTTGTATTTAAAATCTCTCCTCTCAGTGGGGATGGCTGGGGTGGGGGGGGGCAGTGGTGGTGGGATAAATGCAAACAACTGTACTTGAACAACAATAAAATAATTTAAAAAATAAAATAAAATCTCCCGTCTTCCTAAAGTCTTCACGAATAGGAAATAAGTAATAAATTCTCAGTCACACCACTTATTTAATCTTAAATTGTTAGATTATTTGGGCTGCTATTGATGCAGAGTGTAAGCATAGCTGCTATGGCTGCTGCTGACATTGGTGGTGGCGGAGTGACTAGGTGCTGTGCAGGGTTACAGTCCCGCAGATGGAGCAGGGGTGGCCCCGCTGCTATCTGGTTTCCTGTTCTACAGGAAATAGCCCCACTTTTAATCCTATTAAAATGTTCTGCAAAGGAAAAGCAAAGGAAGAAGGAAGGAAAACTCCACTTAGGTCAGACAATTTTGTTGCTTGTTAATAGGCTTGGTAAGAAAAAAAAATTGTTAATGTCTTTAAAAAACATTTAAAACAATCACTTGATTATAGTTCCTATATTATCTATGCATCTAACTTATTCTCCCTGACCTTCAATGGATAAACTGACCATTTGGCTTATCTATGTCAATAAGTTGGCTATCTTAGGCAATAAAATCACAGAAAAAAGACACCACACCTTTTTGAATTGGATTTTAGTACAACACACATATAGCCGTGTCAACAGAAAAACTGGAACAGATCATTTACTGTAGCTGGGAATGCTACTCAACCGATTGATATGTATAGTATGCTAAGCCTTGTGCTTCATGCAATATTAAAAAGCTGCATGTTTTCATATTAGTGTACTGTTGTTGCTGAAGAACTTCAGACAAGACCCTCTTGTGGCCCTGAACCTGGATTAGGTTCAGAGTGCCAGGTGGGGTTAATTTGCTTAGACTTCACCAATTTCAGAACAGCAGCAGGCCTAAAGTCACTCTCAACTGATTCAAATTAAACTCTGGATTAAAGGGAGGATTAGGTTACTCCTATTTGCCTTAGCGGAGCAGAAATTAATTTAGTCTACTAACAATTTTCAAAGTACTGTCTGTGCAGCTAAAGTTTGGCATGCAGTTTGCGTTTTTTTTTTTCCATTTTGCCTTTTTATTTTTGACTTGGGAAGACTATGTACCACTATCCTGTGAATATGAGAAGGAGAAAGGTTTTTCTTTTTATATGAGTAAGATATATCTATAAGATATATCAGGACATTCTGCCTCTTGAGCCACAGCTTAACAGCATTAGCACAGGCAGTTCAGCCAGAGGGGAATTGAACAGCAGCTGGGTCTCTCATAATTTACACTGGGGAAGCCCTTGGAATTCAGAGTCACATTGCCCAGCTGGAGAGACAAATCTAATCTCTGCTAATGATGTGCCCCCTTCTCTTTCCTGTCAGGGTTGGGCTTTTTACACATGCGTACATAATTACATATGCACACTCAGTGTCCAGCGAAGCCAAACGGTACAGCACCCAGGATTAAATGACACAGTAAGACTTCTAGGCGTCATCTGGCCTCTACATCCTGTCTAATCGATGTGTCCAGGGTTCACACTGTGGAGCTCTTAAAGATCCTCAGGGTTCAAAAACACAGCGACATACTAGGATTCAAAAGTCATAATATAAGGGTTTTATTTGAGACTGACTATAATAAGCTCAATTTCTTAGATTGATTTCATTAAACAAATACATATCAGGAGACAGACACATGGACTTTGTCCTAAAAAGCACTCGAGGCTGTTCACAAAAATGCACACAGTATAATAGGTAAAGGGAAAATAGGAATAAAATGCCAAAAACAAAACAGAAAAACCCAAGGTAAAAACCAGTGGACAGAAATAATTTGCATGCTAACAACTGTTAAAGATGGTCTACAAGTTTGGACCAGAATCCGTGTGGATCAAAAGACATGATTAATTTTCAAGTAAGATAAAAACGTACCCATTGCCCAGCAGAAACAGTTTTTAATCACAATAAAGCCTGAGAGGCCAGCGTCTTCCACTGAACCACACAAAACGGTAAAATAGCCTCAACAATTCCCTCCCAGCAAGTACAGTAGCATCTTTCCCAGAAGAGTGTTAGAGTACCTCTCCATACAGGGTAAGATTCCCGAATATTCCAGAAAATAAATGCTTATCGTAAGAGAGTCTAAGTAAAATAATAGCTCTTTGAAAGCCTGATTTAATCCAGAAGGGCAGTGATTACATCTCCTTCAGGAAATCTTCCTTGACCACTATTTATCATATTCAAGCTTTCAAAACAAATTTTGAATAGCTAAGAATTGTTAAGTTCTATTGGCAGGAGCCTGGCATGCATGTGAGATGTACATCCATAAGCTTTAACAATCAACCAAGAAGAAGAGCAGGCTGACACCTCCTGTGAAGATTCTCCTATGCAAAGTCAGCAATCTGAACAGAATTTGTGCCTTAAAATCTCATTTCCACACAGAGGTAGACCAAGAAAAATAAGTGTGATCATGTGTTGTTTTCTTTAAAATGATGCACAATGTTTTTCACAATCTGATGAAACTTAATTTTTTCAATGTTTTTGTAAGTATTTTTATAGAGAGCCCTTGGAAAATAGCATCAGTTATTTTAAAAAGAGGGAAGCAATTTAATAGTTAATACCTCTGCCACTTTACTAAAGTAAATAGGGAGTGGTGGGGTGGTTAGTCACCATCTGGGCTGTAAATTGTAATCCTGCTCCATGGTAATGGACGGAGGGCTGGTCCGTGAAGCTCCCCTAGGAGAATCCATCTATCAGTGCAGCCGTCCATAGAAGGGGCTGAGGAGCAGGGCGGCTCCAGTCCAGGCGAGGGGCTCTGCTGTGAGGTTTTCAAAAGGAACTCTCAGGAGCAACCCCGCCCCCCAAACCCGCATCCAAAGTCCCATACCCAGTTTATGAACTCAGGAACTTGTAGGGAAAATTCTCACACTTTAAATATTGGCAACTAGAAGGGACGTTGCCAATTCAAGAAGCTCCAGGCAAAAAGAAGAAAGAACAAACAATAGGTTTAGAGCTGCTTCATCTATCAATGTTTTGAAAAGTGAAAGGTGACATTATTTACCATAGAATGAAAACTGAGACGTTAACCTAGCAAGAAGCTGTATGATTTGGCACGCATGTGCTCATGTGAAATTGCACAGCCCAGACACTGCCCGAGGGGCTGCTCACTCTCCTCTGCCTCTTACTGAAAGCTTGGCTGCTTTGGGCTGCTTCCTCCAAACGTGAGCATTGTAAGGATGGCATAGCCAGGTGAAAAGGAGACAGAAGACAGGGATGATCCTATTAAGAAGGAAAACCAAATGCAGAAAATCAAGTTTATAAAAATAATCAGAAAATTACAAGCTGAAAGGAAAATTCAGTTAGGAAACTTTTTGAGGTCTTACATTAAGCCTTAGTGGGCGCCTAGGATTATTCTTAGAAAGAGAATACAAATCAGAAAAGCTAAAACATTGTTTTTTGGTATGCTGCTGAAAGACCTAGAACTTAGGCCTGACACATCTTCTTAGATATTCAAAGATTTTTATAGACATTCTCACACCAGTTCCCACCACAGCCATGTGAGAAACGCAGTCATCAGATGTGCTACTGAAATCACAAGACTAAAAACTCCTATATCTGTGAGGAAAGTGGTTGCTTATCAGATATTTTTATTCAGCTCATTCACTGATTCAATAAATGCTTCACTAATCTCCAAGGGTGCTGGCTCTGTGTTAAGCAATTAGGATGATGCAAAGATGAACAAAACAGTGGACCCCTGCTCTGGAGGCGTTCACAGTCTATTAGAGGAGAAACATACAAATAAATGACTACTGTGTATCAGAAGCTCTCTAGGGGAAAAGGGCACACATTTCTGAAGTCCATGGAAGGGGGAATTGCTGTCCAGGATGAACAGAAAAGGGGTCTAAGGAAGAGGAAGACTCCACACAAATGCATAAGGGTATGAGAGAAATCACGTGGTTCTTTGGGAAGAGGGAGAAACATCCGCAGAGCTGGTAGGAGGTGATGAGGGATGTAAATAATTGGGCTAGAAAGGTAGAGCAGAGGACTTCCTTTTCTCCTGTGGGCAGAGAAGTATGGAGAGGTGGAGGAAGTGACATGTTAGATTTGAAAGATACTTCTGTCTAAGAATAGACTACAGATGGATGGGGGACAGAGAAAAGCTACAATACAGAGAATGGAAAGAATCTGGGAGATATTTAGAAGACAGAATTGATGGGATATAGTCACTGACTGGATGTGATGGTGAGGGTTTTCCAGTGGAGACAAGATGCTACCACTAATCAAAGCAGGGAACCGCAGTGAGGAGGGGCCGGCTATGGTTTCCAGTTTCACACACACTCACTCTACCAGGCAAGGTGGTTTGGAACGGAATAAGGAAGTAGTTCAACCAAAACCAGGACAAAGGACCATGTTGTTGGGGAGACAGACATGAGGGAAAAGTTTCACTTAATTATACTCACATCAGGAGAGTTATACATTTTACCAACTTACTTTATCCTTAGGTTGGTGGTCAGTATTATTCTTAAGGGTTATGTTTGTCATTTTCCTTTGTCTCTTTCACAAGCCTTCTGACTCCACCGCCAGGCTCCCTCCCCCCCAACACACACACACACACACACACACACACACACACACACACACGAATAACCTCCTCCTGTCCTTTCCCCGTTCCGATAGTGTTCCTCCCTTCCAACCCCTCCGTCTTCCATGAGTCACATTTTGCTTCTCAAAAAATCAGTCATGGCTAAAGGGTACAACAGCAAACACAGATAACAAGCTAATTCTACCATTTAAAGCCACATCCACATTCCTGTTAGCTCTTTATACCTTTATTTTGTCTCCTCCCTTCATTTCAAATTTAAGTCTTCTGAATAGAACACTTCGCCACTTCTGAGTTCTAACACCATGAACAAGTAGAACCGTCTAACACAGGCACCACTGCTCCAAAGGCCTTGCCAAACAGCTACCGTTTCCATGAACATCAGAATATATGGGCTGTGACCCCGAGAGCTTAGGGTTCCAGAGAAAATGGCTCTGACTCCACATCGGCTGCCAGGGACAGGAAGAAAGGGCTACTGCACGAGTGTAGGAAGGAAGGGAGTTAGTGTGCAGCTGAACAACCTTTCCTGTGTGCCTGCTGCATGCCAGGTGCTGGGCAGGGCTTCTCAGAAGCCACATGGGAATGCAGAAGTATAAAGATGGCATCTTCTTTATCTTTTGGTATGCCTTACAAATGCCATGATTTTTTAAAAAGTTCCTGTTTCTTAGAACACAAGTCTAACAGGGGAGATAGCCACAAACAGAAATGTAGACAAGCAATGATACCTGCTTATAATACAGGGACACAGGTTAATAAATAGATGGTAACAACTGATGAGGCTTCATGCTTTTGGGAAAGGAGCCTGGTCATCTGTCTTTACAAGGGTAAGAGGCCAAAGGTCTGAAATTTAGAGAGAGAGAAGATGTCTTTCTTGCTGGTGCCTCTGATAAGCCTGAAATAAATGTTGAACTAAAACGGAAAGACATTAAGCCTAGCCCATTGGACCACAGGGTCAAAGCTGTCAAGTCCTCTTTCTAGAACTCTTGCTTACTTCTCAGAAGAGGCAGCATTGCTGTCAGCTCTCTGGATCTCACTGATTCCGACTCCCACCGTCCTGTCTGTCCACACACCTCAACCCCTCTCAGAGTTGCTCAGTGCCTCCCATCACAGCCAACTGGGGCGGTGTCCTCCTCTTCACTACCCCCCAACACACACACACACACACACACACACGGCAAGGGGTGACCCTACTGCTTCCAGCGAGTGATTTCATAGGACAAAAGGCTACAGATCCCCCATAAGGGCAGCCCTCCCAGAAGGCAGGCAGAGGCCAGGCGACCTTTCCAAGTCCCCCGGCATATGGGCAGGCTCTACCCCATCTCATCCCACTGCCACTGACAGGCCTGGGACCAAAGCCTGACAGGAATATTAAAGAGCCTCTGGCTCCAGTCTGCTCCACAACCCTCATGTCAGGCAGAAAACATGTTTTTGTGTCTTTTTTGGCCATAGGACTCAGATATATTATAATAATCACACTGATGACTTCTTCCTCCCCAAAGAAGAAAAGCCAAGGAAAAACAGTCTTTCTAAAGCAAGGTATTTCTCGTGAAGTTTAAAGGAGCTAATTGTACATAATTTAAAAAAAAGATTTAAAATTTCCCCATCAAAATAAAAATAAGTTCATAACACAACATAAGTATTTGCTAGGCTAAAGTATGCTGCACACTAAAGCATTTCTATACTGCATAATAGCATCTAATGCCATTCAACACATTTGACTTCAGTAATTCTGCCATGTAATGATTTGGAAATACACTACCAGGAGTCAGGAGTCCCAGCTGTGTCACAAGTTGGTCGTTTGGCCTCAGACAAGTCACCTTACCTCTCTGAGCCTCAATTTCCTCATCTTTAAACTGAAGGAATTGGACTAATGGTTTTTAAGGCCCTTGTTTTTTTAAAAAAAAAGATTTTATGTATGTATGTATGTATGTATGTATGTATTTATTTATTTAGAGAGGGGGAAGGGAGGGAGAAAGAGGGAAAGAAACATTGATGTGTTTCTTTTGATGCAAGAGGCATGCCCCCAACTGGAGACCTAAGGTCCTTTTTAATGATTAAAAAGACATTCTGTGACTATGAGGAATCAGAACAATCTAACAATAGAAAAGGATCTCTCAAAACTGATTAGCTCTCCCCTTACTGAAAATGCTCTCTCTATCACAAAGATTATGGGACGCCTACTGTGGTAAGGTTGATTGAACCAAATGCCCTCTCCTACATAAAATTCTCTCACTTTACATATTACTTCCACAGACCATAAAACAAATAAAGACATTACTGTGACAGTGAAAGAGGGGGAGGCCAACGCCGTCTTCCAGATACAGCAAATGTTTGCTGTTACATTAACAGGGCAATGACAGGTATAGCAAGTCACTGTGTGGTTGGTAGGGACTGTTTGTCTTGGGCCAGGTTGCTAGGTGGTGTAAATAACTCTGCAAACATAACATCCAGCAATGAAAAGGTCTGAATGCCTTTAGTCACTGCAAAGTGAACATATAGGGTTTCATTACAGAAAGCCTTCTGATTGCCAGTCAGAAAAATGAACAGAAGGAGGGAAGAAATCACAATCGGCTGTCATTTGTTTGGGGGCTTATAGACACCTCCTATGTGGTGTGCTCCACTGGCCTGCGTTCTGAGGGCCATACAAGGAGAGTGCAAATAACAATAATCATTGTGTTATCTTATATTTATACACTGGGTTTCCACAGTAACTCCATATATTTTAATCTCATTTGAGTTTCATAATAGCCATGTGAGGTTGACTGAGCAGATATTGACCCTTCTCCGAGGAAAATTCAGGTTTAACACAATTTAGTAACGTTCCCTTTCCTCAACAATGGGAAGCTGATTAAGTCCTTATTATATCACTTTAAATTCCCTTAAATACTGTTACCACAAGAGGTCTGACAGGATGTGTCTCTCCATTTATGATTTCAGTATATTTGCATATATTCCAGAAATGTCAGAGGAATGTAATATTGTATGGACTTTTAGCAAATTCCCTTTAAAAAGGAAAACCACAATGATCTTGAATTATAAATGGGATTTTGAAAGCTGAATTAGAAATAGATGTTGAATTAGAAATGCCTGTTGTGCCTGAGAAATAATAAATGGGACCTAAAGAAACTATAACAAACCAAACCCAATCAGAGTTATAATTCAGCAATGTGATTCTGAAAATAGGTAATGGCAAAGCTTAGTATACTGAGAAGGAAGAGTAAAGCCAGCATACTTGGAAGAAAGAGAGAAAAGCGAAGTACTTGCAATAGGTGATAAACATATCAAGAAATAAAGATCTTTCTACAGAAATTATATTGAAAAAGCTAAATTTAGATTGATCAAGAATTAAGCAAAAGAGCTCAGTGCTAAATATAGTCATGTTCAGATAAAGGCGGATCTGGGATAGAGTGAGTGTGCACAAGCTTTAAGCCTTACAAGAAAAAAATGCCAGCATCTGTTAAAGCATCAATTATGCCTATACTTTTTTATATGCTTCGTCTCAATTAATCTTCATGCCTTCACAGGGGTGAATACTACCATCACTCTATAGATGAGAAAGCTGAGGGTCACAGAGGTTAAACAACTTGTCCAAGTTTATACAGTTGGTAGACGGCTTGTCGGGCCCATCTGATTCCAAACTGGGCCCTTTTTGAGAGTTATCTCTCCTTAGGAAAAGTATATCTAAATTTTGCAGTCGTATTTAGTTATTGGAAACTTGGTAAGTTAAAAAAACAAAAAACAAAAAACCTCTTCATCTTTCCTAACAATTGCTAGGCTGAAAATTCCACGCGATGTTCTAATGTAACTCACTCATCCTCGTGACGTGAGCTTTAATGTCAGAAGAATTGAGTATGAATCCTAGAATCCTTACTTAAGCAGCTACATGATCTGGGGTAAGCCTGTGAACTCTTTTAGGCCATAATCCAATATATTAGTCTTTCATTATGAAATATAATTACTGGATGTTATGCTAGGTATCCAAGGCATAGAGAGATACATGGTTCTCCACCCTCAGAGTGTATTTTCTTTAAAACAATTTAGTTACATCAAAAGCACCTTCTGCATTCTTAATCAACATCGTCCTTTAGGCTTTTGCTCCAAGCGAGCAGGTGTTAGGGACAAGTGCGCAGAGGGACACAGGATAAATGAAGAGTTTTAACACTGGCACTATAGATCAGAGGACTACCGGGAATAATTCTTCAGACCTTGTCGCCAGCTAATCCCACCTTGCACCACATTCCTGTCCTTTGTTACTGCCCACGATATAAGCATCTCTGGTTTATAGCCTTGAGCCTGTATTTCTCTGTGCATCCCTTCCCTGGCCCCATCTCCTATTACACCTTCCCTCCAAACTTTCCCATTGTACCCTCCTGTTTCATCTTCAAAATCTTGGCCGACTGTTCCTCCAGTCTCCTTGAATGAATGGTCACAGTTGACTTTTCTCTGTCTTTTCCTCTGTGCTCACCACCACCATGTCCAACCAATCACCAAAGTCCTGTGGATATTTTCTTGTTGGGGAATATTGCCAAAGACTGAAATAGGCAAAAAAGATTGCTGAGTATCCTTGCCTAACACACCATTCCCACTGTATATGAGGCTTTCCTTGTTTTCGAGATATTTGCAATTCTGAAAATTGTAGCACACTAGTAATGCAACTGATTCTTGTCCATAGAAATGCAAATTAATTGTATCTGGTGAAATGCAATGAATTATTAATGCCCTCTGGATACTGACTGGTTTTGACATTCATTTCAGCATTCTCTGTTGCCTACATATACATGTGTTCTCTGAATTTTTCTTATAACATTTTACTGGTTCCCTCATTAATTACTGAGTTAAATAAAATCTTTGACACCTAATCATTTTGTGTGCCTGAATTATTATTTCACCCTTTAAAAAGTACCCTGCAGTATTCTGAGCATCTCTGTAATTTGTGCACTCTCCCCATCACAGTGACCCTTTCTAGCACGGTTCATCGTCTTCGTCCCCATCATTTTAGCAATCCCCTGTTGCCAGTCTCTCCATCCTGCTCCATTCTCTCCACAGCCAGAGTGCTTTTCCGAGCAAGTACTTCTGAACACACTGCTCAACTTCATAAAATCTGGTCCTAGAACAAAGTCCAGCCCTTATGCATGCTTTGCATTTCCAGCCTCATGTTTGATACAGCCCTGCAATTCAGCGATCAGGATTTTCCACTTCTCTGGATCCACTGCTCGCTCTCTCTCTCACCTCTGGAATTCAGAACGTGCAGTCCTCTCGGCGTGCCACACACTCTTCTGTACAGCTCTTTCCACCCAACTTTTGCTTGTTTGTTAGGGTTCATGTCTGTAATCACTTTCTGTGGGAAGCCTTCCTGGATCCCTCAAGTCTGAGTTAGATGCTCAGTTTTATGTCCCCATTAGCTGCCTGTGTTCCTTCACCTTCCCTAAGCTGCCCTCCCTTAAGAGCACATATCACTGTATGACAGCTGTCTTTAACTGTCTCCTCTCTAGTCTGTACATTCTGTGAGGGCAGTGCCGTGACTAGGTTCTTCACCACCACAGCCAGTGCTTACTCCAGCACATGCTAATCATTCGAGAACGTTCTGAAAGCTGAGTTCTCTGCATGGTCCCAGGATAACAATAAAAACTTTCCTCTACAAACCGTTCTCAAGGACCATGACCCACAGCAGCTCCCCCACCCCCTCCATCATGAAAGAGGCACCAGTTAGGCTCAAACAGAGGCACGTCAGCTTCTTTAGGCTTTTATGTGATAGAGTTAGAGTAAAATATTCAACTCATCTGCTCTTGAAATTGTGGACGGTTCCATAAAGTGGCCATTCCTGCAAAGAGCATTTCGTTTCACTGTCTCTGGGATGGGGCAAAGGGAGCGGTAGCAGGAACGCAGGAGAGAGGAAGGAAGGCCAGAATCATGAGACCTGGCTACAAATACACGGCGGTTCCAGCTCCTGCCCAGAGCCACTCTCTCTCTTTCTTACCTCCTGAATTCTCCCTGCCCAAGAACAGTGCGACTTTCCGGGCAATTGTTGAAAACAGCTTTGCAATAAGGCGTCAGAGCAGTATATTATAGGGTTATGTTACTTTCTATAGTACTTTACATTCTTTTGCTCTTTTAATTAGCTATTTCTTTAGGCCATGTGTTTATGATTTATTCTTAACAAACCTTGGCTTCATTATTCAGTCTTAAAAAGGGAGGAGATTCTGACACATAACATGGATGAACTTTGAAGACACTATGCTAAATGAGATAAGTCAGTCCCGAAAAAACAAGCGTCGAATGATTTCACTAATATGAGGCACCTAGAGTCAAATTCACAGAGACAGAAAGTAGAGTGTGCATTGACGGTGACCAGGGGAGGGGGTGTGGAATGGGGATGTATTCCTCAATGGGGATGGCAGCTCAGGTTGGGAAGGGAAAATGTCCAAGTTCTGCAGGTGGATGATGGTGCTGGCTGCACGACCACACAAATGTACACAGTGCCATGGAAGTGTGCACTGCAAAATGGTTAAAATGGTCAATTTCATGTTATTTATGTTTTATCACAGTAAAAATGGAGGGAAATCCTGTTTGCTAGCCTTGAAGCTGCATTAACTGGCAGCTACTGTTGGAACCCTGGGCAGCCTGGGGTACATAGCACGGTGTTGTTGGTATAGTTGGGAGAAAGGAAAAAAATCTGAATGCAAAGGGATTTAGAAGAAACTAGTTAGCTAAAGCTGCAGGCTGTACACTTTCCAGACAATAAAATCCTGCTCTATGTTTAGCAACAGGAAGCATTATCCCAAAATTGTCTGAAAGAACCCCTATTTCCTATCCCTTAAGAAAAACATCGTCTTCTCTACGAGATCGAACTGAGTCCCAGGTAGGCAAGCAGCACAGCGGCGCAGAACCGAGTTTGGACCCCACAGCCAGACCCTCTGAAACCACGTGCTGGCTCCGCTTCAGGGAATTTACCCTCTCCGTGCTTTGGTGTCATCTGCAAATCAGGGGAAACAATGGCACCTTCCTCACAGAGTTGTTGTGAGGTTTGCGCACACAAATCACTACGGACAGTGTCTGGCACGATGGCGGATGTCATCTGTGAGCACAATACAGAGGTTAGCTATTCTCCTTGCTGCTTCTTCACACTCACATCCAATGCGGCGGTGCTCAGCGCGTGCTCTGGGCCCTGCCGGGGGTCCCTGGGGCCTTCCAGGGGGTCTGTGAGGTCAGAGCTATTTTTGTAATAAGACATTGTGGAGAAAAAGGGACACTCATTCACCACTGGTGGGAATGTAAACTGGTACAGCCACTTTGGAAAACAGTGTGGAGGTCCCTCAAAAAACTAAGATGAGAGTTACCACATGCGTCAGTGACCCCAGAGAGAAAACTGTGGTGGTTACCGGAGGGAAGGAGGTGGGTAGAGTAGCAGAGGGTAGAGGGGGCCAAATACATGGTGACGGAGGGTGATTTGACTTTGGGGGGTGAGCACACAATGCAATACACTGATCATGTACCATGGAAATGTACACTTAAAACCTATATGACCTTATTAACCAATGTCACCCCAATAAATTTAATTTAAAAATCCTCTTGAAAAAAGTACAAAGGCTCCTGGTCCAGCCACAAAGGTGCCAAGAAGAAGTCCCTGAGGCAGCCCCAGGAACCGACAAGGAAGATTAGGCAGCTGAGCAGAAGCAAAAAAAGGAGCAGAAGAAACTTGAGGAGCTAAAAGCGAAGGCCGCAGGGAACGGCCCCCTGACCATGGCGAAATCAAGAAGTCTGGCAAAAAGTGAGCTGCTCCTTGTGCCTGGGGCAGTGGCCACTGCCTTCATTCCACTCCTGCTTGAACACCTGCACTCCCTGATATCCCATCTCTTGCCCCTATAGCTAGAATGAAGTGTTGTCTTAAAGCCTGTTGTACACTTAAGACCAAACTTTCGTAAAAATATTAATAATCATGCAGTGGTTCATCTCTTTAGTTCTTCTCACTCTGCCATTTCAACCTTAGCTGTGAGGTCAGAGAAACCCAGTCCAGTATCCTGTCTTTGTTCTCTCCTGAATTCTGTATTGTCTGGAATTAAACAAATTCATTTGAAAAAGAAAAAAGGACAAAGAAATGTTTTAAATCAAAAGACATTATTTTCCTTTTTATGTACACTCTCTCACAAGCTCACAACGAAATTTCCCAGTGGTTACTGTATGCCGCTCAACACCATGGTAGACGGGAAGCAGAAGCAGAGACGAGAATCCAGCTATCATCTAAGCTTTCATGTCAGACACTGAAGAAACTTGCAAAGATCTTTGTTCCTGATGCTTGTTTCCTCACCAAAACTCTGAGCTTTGGGAACTACAGTAAGTTTTCATTAAAAAAGCTCTTTATGTTAATGTGCAATGGTTTTATTAAAAATAAATCATATTTAATATTTTCCTCAGTTTTAATTCTGACTATGGTAAATATAGAAGATAAAACTCATATAAACAAAAGCCCTGGGGTGAGCCTTCAATAACTTTTTTGGTCCTAACACCAAAAAGCTGGAGAACCACTGTTCTGTGATAACATCATGTATGTATGCATCAGTCTCTCCAAGTTGACAGGGAGTGTTCGTGGACAGGAATTCTATTTTTCTTTTCTTTTTAAAAAGATTTTATTTATTTTCGGAGAGAGCATTTTTTTCATTGCTTTTTAGAGAGGCAGTAAGGGAGAGAGAGAAACACTTCGATGTTAGAGAGAAACATTGATTGATCTCATGCCAGGTATATATACATATATGCCCTGATCAGGAATCAAACCCGCAACCTTTTGGTTAGGGGGCAACGCTCCTGAGCCACACCAGCCGAGCCGGGATAGTTGTAATTTGGACAGTCTACTTAATGCAGTAGTTCTTAGAGTGACTCATGCCAATCCTTCAGATTCTTGCTACTTGCTACTCAGAGTGTGGTCCAAGGACCAGTAGCATCTTCACTACCTGGGAGTGAATCAGATGCTAACAAAATTATCCTAGCCTGAGTGAATCAGAATCTGGTTTTTAACAAAATCCTCAAGTGTTTCCTATGCACATTACAAGTCTGAGAAGCTCTGCTATAAATCAAACACACTCAAACTTTCGTGTGTATCAGTATCAGCTAGCCGGCTTGTTAAAGCAGATGCCTGGGCCCTACCCCGAGAATTTCTGGGGTGGGACCTGAGAATTTGCATTTCTAACAAGTCTCCAGGTAAGGGTGGCACTCCTGGTCCTGGGACCACACTTTGAGAACCACTGCATAAACTGGTCCACGGGTCTTTTGCAGAATTTATGTTGTTGTTGTTGTTTTTTAAAGATTTATTTATTTATTTTTAGAGAGGGAAGGGAGCGGGGGCGGGGAGAGAGAGAGAGAGAGAGAGAGAGAGAGAGAGAGAGAGAGAGAGAGAGAGAGAGAGAGAGAGAGAGAGAGAGAGAGAGAGAGAGAGAGAGAAACATCAGTGTGCAGTTGCTGGGGGACATGGCCTGCAACCTAGGCATGTGCCCTGACTGGGAATCAAACCTGTGATGCCTGGTTCGCAGCCTGCGCTCAATCCACTGAGCTACACCAGCCAGGGCCAGAATTTACGTTTTTAAACTGCTAATGTATTTTTTTTTTATAGATGGAAGGGAAAAAGTAATTGAGTTATACAGCTTATCAAAAGAAGTCCCCACAGAATAGGGCCAGGTTTTGTGGAGGTGGGTTAGCTAGTCAGAATTGTTCAGCCGAGTCGTGGCTGGTGGAGGGAGGAGGCCAGTAGGGATGGGCCACTGAGAAACAAAAATGTTTTCTCCTTTGTGATTTAGAAATACTCTATAAAACAATCTATCATTAAGGTATCTGAAAAAATTCTTATTGAGTAGGTTTTCATGAACATGTTTTTATGAATTGTATACAAAAATAAGAGACTGAAGAATTGGCTTTGGTAGAGTGTCAAAGAAACATTTATTTATTTATTTATTTATTTATTTACTTACTTACTTTTTCCATTTCCTGTGATAATATATAGCAATGAAAGAATAGGTCTCAAAATAAGACCCCAAAGCTTAGTTTCCTGATCTTTGGCAAATCCCTGGCTGTGACCACCCAGGAATGAACCGGAGGTGATTTCTCTTAGAAGAGGAAGTCTGCAGACTAAGTTTCCTCACCTGAACCTTCTGGTCCAGCACACAGTCAATTCCAGTGCATAACTATTTTCCCGAGTAAAGATATTTCTGACTATAAATCATATGCATCTCAGATAAAGTACATTACAGTTCATCACCATCAGGAACTTGGCAAATGATTTTCATAATAAGAAGGCATTTTCTTTTGTAGTGACCTCCTTTTCCTTACCTTAGGGGTTCTTTTGCTCTGCATTAATAATGAGGCTCTCTTGGTCATTTCCCTTTATTTTCCAGACTTGGTTCAAAGCTTTTAGAATCTGGTTGGCTAGCTGGTTTTTGTTTTTATAACTGTTCCATGGCCTTTCAAACAGCAGGAAAAAGAGAAAGCCTATTTATAAAACAAGCTGAGGCAAAGGCAGTTTGACACTAACAAAAGCCAGTATCAAAGGTATAAAATTCAGGTAAAGAATTCCTTATCAATGTAGATAACTGTTTGATCAAAGGAGAGCAGGTAATGGGGAGTGAGTGCTGTTTCAACGTGTTGTGCCAGAAGCCCTGATGGGAAAAAAAAGACCATTACAGAAAACACAGGATTATGAGATTATTTTTCTTTTTCAAAAAAAAAAAAAAAATCTCTGGTCTCCAAGTCTCTGAGAATGTTTAAGGATGAGATTAGAGCCTTGCTTTGATAATTAACACAAGCAGTACAAAGCAAATGTTCAGTTATTTTTGATTAGACAAACAGATGGAAGGAATTCTGTTCAAAAATGGCCAGAAATAGGCAGGGAGGCTGAGAGGAGAGGAGAACCTGGCAAAACAGTACAATGGCTTTTCAAATTGGCTCTTGACCCTAGCAGCTGCAATATCAGGTGGGTATTTCCCAGGAGCTTCTATGCTTAGCAAAGGTTTTTAATGAGTCTGTGATTCAGATCTAGAAAGTAGTGACCAGAGATATTCAAAGGTATGTTGCATCTGTTTCTTTTCAGTGTACATATGCATTCGAATTTATTATATGAGAGGAAACAATTGGACAGGAATTAGTGAAATGCTCAATCTCACTTTCATCAAAAGATTATTTTTCCTGGAAAAAGCAATCATGGCTTTGTATTCTGGTGGGCTTGATCTCAATTATCCACGCCTGCAGATAGCCTGATGTGTCCCATCAAAGGCAGGCGGGCCAGCTACTAGAAATGCAGGCACAGTGCCTCGGGGGTAATAGGGAGCCTCAGTGGGCTTATTTTGCAAATTGAGCCCTCTTTTGTAATAGCAACTGTGACAGCCCTCCTTAGGACTCTAAAAGAGTCTTTTTCAGTCTGGGTCTCAGACCCACTTTCTTTGGTTGAAGGTGCAAACTGCTGTCCTGGCTGCCACCTGCCTGAAGCCGGGAGCCATCAGCACAGCCAGTCTCCCTGGGCTCTGCCTCCCTTTCTTCCCAGCACCTTTCTCCAGTGCTTTGTCTTTGACTACTTCCTAAGCTCTTCGCCCTGGGAATCTAGAATTTCACTCACATGTCCTCCCAGTACTGTTCAGTTCTACTATTATCACCAGCCCAGAAATTCACAGTACAAATACACACTCTGGAAATCACCGTCTGTCAGTGGGAAGCCCTGAATTGTTCTTCCCTAAAATTTTTAAACAGTTAAAATTGCACAGTTACTGCACATTCTCTTAGGATTACCCTGCAATACATGATTGCTTTTTGCAAGATGCTTTTCCCCACACTGCTACATATGTAAGTATTAATACTAGATGGACTCACTGTATGAAATTATTGTAGATGTCAGTTCAGCACTAGCATTAGCCCTCTCTGCTCGCCTGTTTACACAAATAAAAAAGGATATAAGGAAATTCTAGACTGATGGGCACAAAAATGAAAAAGAAGTTTTCTGTTTTGTGATATTTTTAATTTATATTTTTTCTTTTACAGAATCTGCAAAGCCAGAACAACAGTTCATCAACCAACTTGTTATTTGGAGAATTCTGAGACGAATAATTTTCAAAAGCTAGCAACTCTCATGCAAAATAACACAATCTTATTTTTTCAAACACCGGCTATACACATTTATGGATTTAATGGGTCTTCATTTTCTCATTTACTGCAGTCTTTCATCCTTTCCCATGATTCAGCCTGAGCTAGAGAATGATAGGAGTAGTGCAAGATGAACAGAAGGAGCCAATATGATGAATTTTGTTTCGTTTTTTAATAGCACCAAGAAAAGCCATTTTTATTGGTGCTATTAAAGAAGAGGCTACGACACACAACCAAAGGCTACAACGCCCTACCAAACTGATGTTATCAGATAGATTATCTGTCCCCACATCACATATTAGCCCAGACTCCCAAATCACTCATCTAATTGAAAGCTCTCTCTTGACTGCAAAGAACAATGGCCACAGCAGATGACATTTACAATGGGCAAGCCTAATGATGGCAAAGTCAGACCTCATCAGAACTCTATTTCCTGCTTAGGAGGAAGTCCCCGGGCAAATCTGAAAGTGATTTAACTTTTTTTATGTTTCACTCAGATAGTTTCTGACACTTCTGACACTTTCTCTGCCTCCTTAACTATGGTGGCATCCCATGGGGTGGGGCGGGGGGGTGGTGTTGAACTACAAAGGTACTACGAAAGACTCTGGAGTAAAGATAGATTTTAACCAAATTGTTTTAGAGATTGTTACTTGTCTATTGATTTTGGTAATAACCAGATTCCAGGAACCCTACCATGTTGGAGATAGAAAAGACATTTGAGATCACTAAAAACATTTTCAGCCCTGGCTGGTATGGTTTGGTGGACTGAGTGCTAGCCTACAAACCAAAGGGTCACCAGTTAGATTACCTGTCAGGACCCATGACTGGGCTGTGGGCTGTGTTCCCAGCTGGGGGAGTGCAAGAGGCAGCCCACTGATGTTTTCCTCCCTCTCTTTCTCTCCCCACCTCTAAAAAAAAAATATCTTTAAAAAAACATTCTTTTCATCTCGTATGTTAAAACCAAAGCTGAGAAAAAATTTTTAAAAAGTTGAGAAAATCGTGTTGCAACTCGAGACTTCTACATAGTCCCTTATAGTCTTGGGCCAATTCTTTTCTCATTGCATCATTATGCCTTTCAGAAGATAAACAGGTGACATGTAGATAAAGAAAAAAGGCAGGTAAATGTTTGCATAGAACTTCATTATTCAAAACTTTGTTATAATTTTACCCTTTATTAAAGGTGGTATATGTGAATCTCCTGCTAAAATGTAAAAAGCCAAAGAAATTTAAGTGTCTTCTATATAGCTTATACTGGTGGTTCTCTGCCAATTCATCTGGGAACTAGACAAATGCTCCTCATTTAACTGTCACTCACTGTGCAGTGACCCTTTCAGGGGTGACATGACGAAGGACGCCCCCACAGGCACACACATACTTAGGAAAATCTGTCTGAATAGGGCAGCAAGCAGAGTTTGAAAAAGTCTCCCATGCTCTACCCCATCCTGGCCTCCACCCAGCGGAAAACTCACTAATCCCCCAGCCAAAAAATGGCACCACATAATACACAAATGTTTATGAGTGACCACTCTGTCAGGCGTGGGGTATAAAGTGGTAAATAAAAAGTTAATACTGAATATTAACTTGGTGTTTTAGTAATTAGAAGATACCCTATGTATCCAAAGTACCTGACTTGGTCAACCAACCAGCCCCTCACTTAGAGGTTCCTTATCTATTTGAGGGATCTATATCCGTACAAAGACCATATGATGAAAAAGCCCCTTTCTGACTTTACCCCACCCCCAGCACTCTCTATTTCCCTCCCACTTTAATTTTTCTCCTTAACTTTTATCACTGGCCAAACATAATTCACTTATTCATTGTTTGTCTTCCCCAATAAAATAAGCCCAAGAGGGCAAGAATTTTTGTCTGTTTTTTCCACTGCTGAGTACCCAGTACCTAAAACACATAGTAAATGTTCAATAAATACTTGTTGACAGAATAAACGTCAAAACTTTTACACCTGCAAATTCTGTTTGATATATCCTCTTTTCCATCAGTTACCAAACCATCCCCTTCAATCATTCTTGCATGCCTACTGTATTGGCCCTCCACCTCGTAGAATTTTTCCTGCCAGCTGCTAGGCAGAGTATAGCCAGACTTGGCTGGATACATGATGAGGTGTCACACAATGATCTTTTACCCCCACGCTCTTCCACTGTCCCTGCTGTGCGAACACTTAGCCCTGTATTCCCCCACCATCCAACTTATCTCACTGTCCAGTCCAGTGCATTGCTAGAGGAGATCTAAGGTTCATGCTGGACTGGACCAGTAACAATTCCTGGTAGAACTCAATGCTCAAAATCCATGGTAAACGGAAGAAAAAGAATGGGATGAGGAATTAGAGCTGAGTTTGAAAATTGGGCATCATGTGCACCACTTAGTATCTTTGGCTGAGTCAGACCCTTTATGAACTTGTTTTCTCATCTGTGAAATGGGGGTAATAATTCCTACCTCATATTCATGAGGATTATATTTTAAATGAAATAATGTAGGTGAAAGCACTGAGCAGATTTATAGGCATATAGAATGTGCTTAATAAATGTTAGCTCCTTCTCTTCCTTTAATTTAACACATTTCACTAACTCCCAGTGATGCCCTTACTCTTTGAAAATGACTAACAGCTACTTAGTAAGAAAACTCATGCTTTCTGGTGTGAATCTTAACTCTCTTCTCATTATCAGAATTCTATGTCTTCACTCATCCTCTCTCTTCTTTTTTAAGACTAACCCTTTGTCCATACCAATATTTTTCTTTTTATTAAGATTTTATTTACTTATTTTTAGAGAGAGGGGAATGGAGAGAGAAAAAGGAGAGAAACATGAATGTGTGGTTGCCTCTTGCACACTCCCCACTGGGGACCTGGCCTGCAACCCAGTCATGTGCCCTGACTGGGAATCGAGCTGGTGACCTTTTGGTTCACAGGCCAGTGCTCAATCCACTCAGCCCATGGCAATATATTGTTTTTAACCCTGGCTGCACATTAGAATTATCTGGGGAGCTTTAAAAAATGCAAATGTCTGGGCCCATCGAAGACCAATTACATATGAATCTCTGGAGGTAGGAACACAGCATCAGTATTTTTCTAAATTCTGTCATAGGATGACAAGACAATTCAATTGATGGGGAGGGGAAAGAACAGTCTTTTCAACAAATATTGCTGGAACTGGGTGGATATACTCCTTCAATGACATTGAACCCATGAACAAAAATGAATTCAAAATGGATCATAGACTCAAATGTAAGAGCTAAAACAACAAAACCCTTAGGAAAAAAGACAAACCCAAGAGTGAATCTTCATAACCTTGGTTTAGGCAAAACCTTCTCAGATGCGACACAAAAAGCATAAGTAACAGAAGCACAAGATAAATTGAACTTCATCAAAATTAAACATTTTGTGCTGCAAACCATGTGAAGAAAGTGAAAAGACAACCCACAGACTAAAACAAAATATTTGCAAGCCATATATTTGGTAGAGAACTCGTATCCAGATTATACAAAATACACTTAATCTCAATAATCAAAAGATAAATAACCTAATTTTTTACGTGGGCAAAAGATGTGAACGGACATTTCTTCCAAGAAGAAATACAGATGGCCAATAAGTACGTGAGAAGATGCTCAATGTCATCAGCCATTCGGGAAATGTAAACCAAAACCACAGGAGTTACCACTTCAAACTCACTGAGATGGCTCTAATCAAAATAGTAATAATGTGTTGATGAGGATGTGGAGAGATGGAAACCCTCATTGCTGGTGGGAGTGTGAAACTGTACAGCTGGTTTTGGAAACAGTTTGCATTTCCTGAAAATGTTAAACATAAAGTTATCACAGGACCCAGCAATTCCACTTCTAGGAACATAACCGAGAGAAATAAAAACATATCTTCGCACAAAAACTTGTTCATAAATTTGCATAGCAGCATTATTCATAACAGCCAAAAAGTGAAAACAATTCAAATGTCCATCATCCATCAATTGAATGGATAAATAAAATGTGGTATGTGTGTGTGTACAATTGAGTATGCATTAGTCAGTGACAGAGAGGAATGAAGCCCCCATGTAACGCACAGCATGGATGAACTTTGAAAACCTCATACTAAGTGAAGAAAGCTAGTCACAAAAAACACGTATCTTGCATGATATGAAATGATCTGAATAGGCAAATCTGTGTATAGAGAAGGAAGATTATTGGTTGCCTAGGGCTGGGGGTAGTGAGGGGAAATGACGGACCACTAATGGGTATGGTTTTCCTTCTGCAGTGACGAAAACGTTCTAAAATTGATTGCGGTGAGGGTTGAACAACTCTGAATATACTAAAAACCACTGAAGAGGAGAGTGAGAGAGAGGGAGAGAGAGGGGGAAGGAGAGAGAAATAGGGATAGGGAGAACTAGCATCTGTCCCCCAGGTAATCTAAAGTCTGTTTACAGGCACCAGCTCCTGACCACAACACCATTATCTTGTGCGGTGACTTACCTTCTAGAGTCCTCAGGGGTAAAGACGGCATCTCCTCTCAGTCTTTCTCTACTCCATCTCCTTAAGGGATAATACCCAACACAGAGCAGAATGGTGTTACCTTTAATTTCTTTTTTTTAAGTAAAAGAGTGTTGTTGGGGGAACATTGTCTATTTTAATTAAAATTTTAAGAGTCAGGCTGCCACCTGGCAGAGCTGATCATCTTGTCTATCTCAATACATTTGAACTCTTCAAGTAATTAATTCAGCTGCAGCACTAGAGGGAGGGTAGGTAGCTGTGCAAACCAAACTGACCGGTTCTGCCGTCCAAAGCATGGCTGTTTCGTCAGACACCAGTGGATGTGGCCTCCGGCCCTTAGGAACCATTCTTTTGACAGTTCCCCAGGACATGGCTCTGGTTTGACTGACTTTGTTTACTAAATAAATTAATTCCTACTTCTGGAGCAGCTTCAATTTTTAAACAGAAAGCCATCTATTGACAGTCACTGATACACAGGATTTTATTGTTTGATATTAAACAATTAAGAGTTATTGTTTTTTTCCCTACAAGTACACTATACATGAAAATAAATATAATCTAGAATACAGCCACTAGGAGTGGAGAGAGAAGGAGATTCTATAGCCACTCTCGGTCTTAAAGGGATAGTTTTACTTTACTAAATCCATAGTGCAGGTTGTATTTCTTGCATGGAAATAAAGCTCTCTCTTAGCAAAGTGTACATAAAAAAATAGAGTTTGATCAACAGTGATCTAGATTTCAGTAATTTAAAATAACTTCAAAATTGCTACTTGCGACAAAGTCTCTGAAGATACACACACAAAAAATTTTAAATAAGTCTAGGTGTTTACAAATATAGGGGACTATGTCATTTGTTCAACCCAGCACATAAAAAATAGCAAAATGTGAAACCATAGTTGTCTGAAATAGGACAAAGATCTGGTTCAGAATTAGGCAGCAGTTTTCCTTTCTATAACACTAGTGAGTTTAAATGCACTCAGAAAAAAAAAATGAGTGAGGGAAATGCCAAGATTAGAAACAAAAGGGAATTCTAAATCCTCAGGTAATTTTGACATGAAATGAGTATACAGTTGGAAAATTCATTAATAAGAACTTTAAAAAGATATCAGTAGAGCCACAATTTAGAAGCCTGATTTCATGAGAAAAGATTAGAAATATGAAATTCTGAAAACTAAGTACTGATTATACAAGGTAAACATGACGAGGCTAGATGATAGGAAATAACAGACATTCTGCTCCCCCCTCACTGGAAAGGACAACCAGACACATGCTATGGACTAGGACGCAAACGGCTCTGAGTGAGGCAGTCGGGAAATGCTATCAGACTATTTGGGTTGAGGAGCTGCCCAGGGGCAGAACACGTCACAATGTCACATCCCTCTTCTTTACTATCACAATTTTTACCAGAATAAACCAGAGTCTTGGAAAACAAATTCAATCACAAACACTAACTTTTTGTTAAAACTCCAAGCAAACTATCAAACCAACTTAATACACTGAACATGTCAGAACTTTTCCATGTTTCCCAAACACTGCAGAATAAACTATTTTCAATATCTTAGAAAAATAGTCAGGTGTTTTTCTATATAATTATGGAATGCATTAGGAAACCGCATCTTAGTTTTCATTTAGGGGATATTAAAAAGTCAAAATTTAAGGATAATTCCCCTTTTGCCCCTGGTGTAGGCTTTCAGGTTTTTGAAAATACAAATAAAATGTACAGAGTGACATAAAGAGCTGCAACTATATATAACTACACCACTACAGCTCCCACAGTAAAAGCTTCTGGGGAGAACGGAGGGGCGAGCGTTCATCTACCCCAAACTGCAATCCCAAGATACTGGCCGTCACACAATTATGAAACAAAAGCACGGTGGAGGGTGAGAAACAACAGAAAGGACAGCAGGAAGACAAGTGCTGGGCAGGGTAGATCCTGCTCCTTCTAGCTGGCTGGGCTTTCCCCAGCACCTTTCTGGTATCAGTTCCGGGGTTTTCCTCCAAGGCAATCCACATCATCATCTCTCAGAGAAATGAAACTCCCTCCCAGGAAAGCCAAACCAGCACCCAGGGGTAACGTGCAGAACCGTAAAAGAAAAATGTCCACGTCTAGCAGGCAGACAAGCAAAGGAAAACCAGCTGTCAGTTCCAGAGGCTCCTAGCTGTAACGGGGTTTCAGGTTTCTGTCTGTCTGTCTCTCTCACCTGGTCTCCCTCACTAATATCAGCTTTCTAATCACCTCAAATCACAAATACATTCTCCATCTGTCCTTGTGAAATACATGCTGAGGGAAGAGAAAAAAAGAGTGCGATACTCACAACAATGAAGAATTCCTACACATGCCGTTCCATTTTCTTGCTTTAAAAAGATGAAAGGTTAATTTAAAAAGCCCTGCAGGATTAGAAAATAAGGGGGAGGGGGATTCTACCCACACAATCCAACAGCCCACCGCAAAGGAGCCCGGAGGCTTGCTGACGTCACAGATTCATGAATGGATGTAAATTGGGCTGGTTTAGGATTCCGCACAGACTTCGCTGTGGTGCGTGCCTTGAAAAAGAAAGGGCGGGTCCGGAGCAATTCCGGCCAATAGGCTTCAGGCAGGCAAGGCCAGCCTCCTTTTAGAAGGAATCTGGTCACAGAATAAACAGAGCCCGCCAATCAGGTGTCTGCCCCGGCCTCGAGACAGACTGGCCGGCCGCTTGAGCAGAGGGTATATATGTGTGTGTGTGTGTGTGTGTGTGTGTGTGTGTGTGTGTGTGTATGTGTCTCTGTGTGTGTGTGTGTGTGCGCGGGCGCTGTGATAGTCGGGTGTGTGTTTCAAGCTGTGATAGTCATGAAAACATTATTATTGCTATTGAATGAGGGGATCAAAATAGAATTTCAGTGGAATCAGTGCTACCCAAAATGCACATAGAGAAATGACAAGCCTTTATCTGTTAGAGGTGTTTTCCTGAATGCTTTTCCTGCTGTTCAGCACTGTACGTGATTTGATGTGATTTTTTTAAAAATAAAAGGGAAAGAGTTTCCAAAACTGATGACCAAGGGACACATTTGCCCTGCACACCAAGACTTGTCAAAGCAAAATAGTAGGGAAATAACCAACCTAGTGATTAAGGAAATAAAAAATGAGACAATACTACATAAATGTAATTGTTTTGTAGAACAATATCATCTTGCTGATCTCGTGATGCTTTAAAAGTGGGTGTGGAGGAATAAGGTATTGCTACCTTTAAATAAGGTAGGGCATTTCCTCATTCATTTATGAAACTTCTGACACTAAACTAAGACACAGCTCCCAAAAAGCTCTTAATTAATCTTAGAGAAAATTTTGATTTTAGTAAGATGTCTTATTATCAACAGCAAAAACGACCATATTAAATTCACTCAGAGAGCTCATGACGTTTTTAAAAATTAAAACAAACTCTAACAGCTTCATTAAAGTGTAATCGATATACAAAGAACGGTACATGTTTAATGTGTACAATCTGATGAGCTTGGAGACATGCAAACATCTGTGATACTATCACCATAGTCAAGGCAGGGGACATATCCAGCATCTCCAAGAGTTTCTTCTGTTCCTTTGTGAGGGTTTTTGTTGGTTTTGGTTTTGGTGGTAAGAACACCTAACATGAGATCTACTGTTTTAGCAAATTTTGAAGCACTGTACACAGTACAATATTGTATTGTTAACTATGGGCACTGTGTGTACAGCATGTCTTTAGAACTTACTCATCTCACATAACTGAAATTTTACACCCATCGAACAACAAAGAACTCCCCATTTCCTCTGCCCCCAGCCCTTGGCAGCCACTATTGTATTCTCTGTTTCTATGAGTTTGGCTGTACAGTTTCTCATATAAGTGGAATTGTGCAGTATATGTCTTTTTGTGACAGGCTTATTTCACTTAACATAATATCTCCCAGGTTCACCCATGTTGTCACAAATGGCAGTGCTTCCTTCTTTTTTAAGGCTAAGTAATACTGCTTGCATGTATATCCTACAGTTTCTTTATCTATTCATCTGTCATGGATACTTCGGTTATTTTCATGTCTTAGTTATTGTGAATAATGCTGCAATGAACGTGAGAGTGCAGATATCCCTTTAAGACCCTGAATTCAACTATTTTGAATATATACCCAGAAGTGAGATAGTTGGATCACATGGCAGTTCTATTTTTAATTTTATGAGGAACCTCCATACCGTTTGCATAGCTGCTACACCATGTACATTCCTGACAACCTCACCAGCAAGGGTGTAGAAGGGTTCAAGTTTCTCCACAACCTCGCCAACACTCATCTTTTATTTTTAAATAACAGTTAACCTAAAAAGTACAAGGTGATATCTCATTGTAGTTTTGATTTGCATTTAAAAAATATTTATTTTTAGAGAGAGGGGAAGGGAGGGAGAAAGAAAGGGAGAGAAACATTGAAGTGAGAGAGAAACATTGATCTTTGCCTCTTGTATGCCTCCTGACTGGGGACTGAACCCACAATGTGGGCATGTGCCCTGACTGGGAATCAAACCAAAGACCTTTCATTTTGCAGATGAGCCACACTGGCCATGGCTGATTTGCATTTTCTTGATAATTAATGGCGTTGGGTATCTTTTCATAATCATGTTGGCCATTTGTATGTCTTCTCTAAAGAAATGTCATTCAACTCCTTTGCCCATCTTTCACATTGGTCTTGGCAATGATTTTTTGGATATAACACCAAAAGCACAGGCAACAAAAACAAAAATATACACATGGGGCTACATCAAAGTAAAAAGCTTCTGCACAGCAAAGGAAACAATCAGAATAAAAAGGGAGGAACTACAAAGGGAGGAAATATTTGCAAACCATGTATCTGATAAGGGGTGAATTTCCAAAATATATAAGGAACACATACAACTCAATAGCACAAACACAATTAACTCAGCACATTTCTTTACTATTTAAAGAAGTTCAAAGTTATACAAAAGTGGAGATTAATATAATTTACAGCCCTTGTATCCCATCACTTTGCTTTGCAGTTAAAAAAAGTTTACTAATACTGATCACAGCATTTTTGAATGTGAGAAATGGTATTAAGTCCTTCAAAATGGAACAACGGTGGTTAATATAAGGCCTCAGATATGAAGTGCTCAGTGACCAGGAACATTCTGAATGGTGATCTGTTCACTCAGTCAGATTATTTGTACAGCTGAGGGAAGAAAAGCACTTGCCTCTTCTTATGGTGAGTTCAAACCCTACACTAGTATTTCCCACTGCTTAGTTCATTTGGAAAAAGAAAACTTTCCAGGATTATTGCACACACAGCAAATATGTTCAGTGTACTATTCTATATACTAAAACAATAGAATATTGTTGGTAAATGACATATTGAATAAATTTCTACAGGACCTTTTTGTGGAATATTATAATGGAAAAAAATAGACCCAGGATTTTACCCATGTAAGATGGGAGAGCTCAAGACCGATCAGTATTGGTATATTGTTCACAGGCCTGAGTGCGCCACGGTGGCCTACATCAGTATACCCATGTACTCAGATTATTTTAGAACACACAAATGAAAAGACAATGAAAAAAATACATCTTTGTTTCTTCTAACAGCAATCAAAACAACCAGGATACACTAAAAGAATCAGATTTACAAAAAACATTTTTTCTTCAAAAATAATACAGACTAACGCATAGAAGGCAGCAACCTCTTTGTGGAACATGTCAATAACATGGCCAATCTGTTCTAGAAGCTTACATTTGCTGTAAGGTTTGATGGCAACATCATTAGGAAGAATGAGTTCACCAGGAATCAGGGTAGTCTCTGAAGCAATTCAATAAAACAGTCTATAAATGCTTCAAATATCTGCCACCTAACATTGACTCAATATGTAATCTGGCAAATAAAACTTAGTTGGTTTTGTGGACTTGCCATTTTAGTAAGCTGAACTCAGTCTTGGTTAGCATGCTTCCCTGCACTGCAGAAATATGACCTAGGCCGACAAAACTTTCTCCATGTCACATATCACTGGGAAGATAAGTTGTCTCTCTAAATTACAAAAGCTGTAGAAGTAATTCTTGGAGGAAGCTGTTGTTGTTTTAGGGATGGAGGAAGGCAGGGAGAGGGGGCCATGAGAATATACATTCCACAGCAGCACCACTGGAAAACTTCCCATGATGATGGAAATGCTCTATCATTTGCACTGTCAAATAGAGTAGCCAAATGTGGCTACTTAGCATTTGAATGTGTCTAGGAACTGAATTTTAAATTTTATTTAATTTTAATGAACTTCAATTTAAAAATAAATAGGAGAAAAAAAATATGGCCCAAATGAAAGAAGAGATCAAAGCTCCAGAAAAATTACAACTAAGTGATGAAGTGATAGCCAACCTATCAGATGCAGAGTTAAAAATAAACAGTCACATGTGGCTGGTGGTTACCATATGGGACACAGCAACTTGAGATATATTAAGCCAAGTCTCATCACCACAAATCATTTTTTATTTCAGCATGTGGGCAGGCTAAGTGGAAGACTACAAAGTCACTATCAAGGTGACTAAGCTCTTTAAAGAACCAAATGAAACTGTTTAATTTTCAATAATGACTGGACGATGACTGAGGTCTCGCTCCAAATGAGATACTAGAGCCCTGACCAGTGTGGCTCAGTTGTTTGGATGCTGTCCTGCAAAGCAAGGGGTTGCCAGTGAGATTCCCAGTGGGGGCACGTGCATGGGTTGCAGGTTGTTCTTGATTGCAAGAGGCAACCCGTTGATGTTTCTCACAATGATGTTCCTCTTGTTCTCTTTCTTCCTGCCTTCCATTCTCTCTAAAAATAAATAAATAAAATCTTAAAGAAAAACTCATTATTAGAAAAAAACATCCCCAAGAATATAAGTTAGGGGACTTCTGGTCAAGATGGTGGCATAGGTAAACACGGCTCACCTCCTCACACAATCACATCAAAATTACAACTAAATTATACAACAACCATCACTCAGAATGATCAGAATTGAGTTGAATGGAAGTCTGATGATAATAGAATTAAATAAACCATACCCATCCAGACTGGTATGAGGGATGGAGACACAGAATGGGCTGGTTCCACATCCATGTGCAGTGGGTAAAAATTCAGGAGGGATATCTCAGGAGTGAGGAGCCTCATTCCCACACCAGGCCCCCCAACCCAGGGTTTCAGTGCCACGAAGATATGTTCCCATAACTTCTAGCTGCAAAAACTGGCAGAAACTGAGTCGATGGAAGAAAATTCTGGAGTCCCAAGTAGTTCCCCTTAACAAACTCACACACAGGTTCACTCAGACTCACTCCGAGTTCTACCACTATGGTAGCAATTTGAAAGGCACCAACAGCATACAAGGAGTATGCTGGCAACTGAAGTATCTGGCATCAAGGCAAGAGCTGGGGGACAGCTATCTCCCAGATAGAAAGACAGGCAGAGGCCACTCTTCCTTGTCTGAACTGTGCCCCACCCCCACAGAGCCACAGAGCCAGCAGGCAGGTACCTTATCTGACACTCCATCAACTGGGACAACACCATTTGCCCTGCCCTGAAGATCCCCTGAGACTCTGTCCCACCCAACTTATGGGCCAACCCAAGCTGTCAACAGAGAATTTTCCATATCAATGGCTGGTTTTGGCTCATGTTTCACAACTTCCTAAATCCTATCAAACAAGCAACAGCTGGCCTCAGTGAGCCCCAAGACCCACACTTCTTGTTAAGTGGCGCCAGGCCCAGCACTAGCAGCAACCAGCCCACATTCACAGCTTGGCTTCACCTGGAAATCTCTAAGTCCAGCAGAAGTGACAGCCTTCTCAGATTGCTTTATGGCCCAGGCAAAAACACAGGTGGGGGCTGATCTTGGCCTGCATCACCCAGGAAACTCCAGAGCCTGCATACCCAGTGGACAGCTGCAGACCACATCGGAGCACCACCACCCTGCTCCTGCACTGCTGATCCTCCACAGAGAATGAAAGTTAGTGGTCCAAGGTCACAGTCAGTCTCTGCAGCTGACTGGCCTAGGTAAAGCCCTCAATTGATCTGCCAACAGCCAACAAGGCTCAACTACAAGAGGAGGGTACACTCAGCTCACATGAAGGGCATACCTTGAGTACCTATCTTGGGTGATAGGGGAGGCTGCACCACTGGACCCTACAGGACACCTACTACATTTGACCACACTACAAAGACACAGAGTCATACCAGCTCTGTGTAATACATAGAAACAAAGAGAGGCTGCCAAAATGAGAAGATAAAGAAACATGGCCCAATGAAAGAACAGACAAAAACTCCAGAAAAAGAGCTAAATGAAATGGAAATACGCAATCTATCAGATGAATACTTCAAAACACTGGTTATAAGGATGCTCCAGGAACTTAGTGGGGGCCTCAACAGCATAAAAAAGATCCAATGAGTACAAACGATCCACTAATTGAAATAAAGAACAATTTACAGGGAAACAACAGGACAGTGAATGAAGCCAAGAATCAGATCAATGATTTGGAACATAAAGAAGCAAAAAACAACCAATCAGAACAATGAGAAGAAATAAGAATTAAAACAACAACAACAAAAATGAGATAGTGTAAGCAGTCTCTGGGACAACTTCAAGCATTCCAACATTCCCATCATATGGGGTGTGTGAAGGAGAAGAGAAAGAGCAGGAAATTGGAAATCTATTTGAAAAAATAATGAAAGAAAACTTCCCTAATTTGGTGAAGAAAGTAGACATGCAAGTCCAGGAAGCACAGAGAGTCTCAAACAAGATGGAAGCAAAGAGGCCCACTCCAAGACACATCATAATTAAAATGCCAAAGGTTAAGGATAAAGAGAGGATCTTAAAAGCAGAAAGACAAAAGAAGTTAGTTACCTACAGGGGATTTCCCATAAGACCATTGGCTGATTTCTCAATCCATCTAGCCTGGCCAATTGCAGGCTAGAAGAGATTGGCGAGAAATATTCAACATCACGAAAAGCAGGGACTTACAGTCAAGATTGCTCTATCCAGCAAAGATATCATTTAAAATTGAAGGGCAGATAAAGAGCTCCCCAGACAAGGAAAAACTAAAGGACTTCATCATCACCAAACCATTATTATATGAAATGTTAAAGGGACTTACGAAAAAGAATAAGATCAAAACTATGAATAAAATGGCAATAAATACATATCTATCAACAATTGAATCTAAAAAACAAACTAAGCAAACAAGAAAAACAGAGACAGAATCATGAATAAGGTGAACATTTTGATGGTTGCCAGATGGGAGGGGAGTGAGGGGAATTGGGTGAAGAGGTGAGGGGATTAAGAAGTACAGAATAGCCATGTGGATGTAAAGCACAGTACAGGAAATAAAGCAGCCAAAGAACTTATACACAGGACCCATGGACATGAACAATGGTGTGGGGGTTGCCTGAGAGAGTAGTGGGTGCTCTGTGGAGGAGGGAAGAGGGGGAAAAATTGGGACAACTGTCATAGCATAATCAATAAATTAAAAAAAAGTTAAAGTACAATTATTCTGCTATAAATATGTGGGCTATCCTAGATTGGGTTTTTACATTTAGAAAAATCATGTTTTTTAAGAAAAATAACTTACTGGCCCTGGCTGGGTAACCCAGTTGGTTAGAGTGTCATCCTGACACACCAAGGTTGTGTGTTCGATTCCCCAGCCAGGGTACATATAAGAAACAAACAATGAACGCTTAAACAAGTGGAACAACAAATCCATGTTTCTCTCTCACTCTCTCTCTCTCCCCCCCTCTCTCTCTTAAATCAATAAAATAAAAAAAATAAATATTAAAAAAAATAACTTATTTAAACCAGAATCTAAGAGAAGTCCAAAGTATTATGACCCTGTAGCAGTTTTGTCAGAAGCACTAGGATAAAGAAATAATATAATGACCTCAAATGCCAGTGCAGTAAGATTCAGATTTCCTTCATAGTCATCACTGTATAGTTAAAGGCCAGTAAAGATTTGAATTCAAATACTGATGTAAGTCATATAAGTTCAAGGGAACTTGAGTTTCATTTTCTCATTATTAAAATGAGGAGCCCTGGCTGGTGTGGCTCACTGGATTGAGCGCAGGCCTGTGAACCAAAAGGCCGCTGGTTTATTCCCAGTCAGGGCATGTGCCTGTGTTGTGGGCCAGGTCCCGGTGAGGGGCGAGTGAGAGGCAACCACACAGTGATGTTTCTCTCCCTCTCTTTTTCCTTCCCTTCCCCTGCTCTAAAAATAAATAAATAAAATCTTAAAAAAAAGAAAGTGCAGATAATAATGGGTTCTGCCTATTTGTGAGAGTTAAATAAAGTAACACCTGTAAAGAGTCTAGCACAATACCTGCATATAGAAGACACTCAGTAAAGGACACTGGTAGCAGTTTCTGTTTTGTTGCTATTATTCAAACACCATGTGCCCTCCTACTCTCCCAAGAAGAAAAAGTTCAACTGTACAGATTCAAGAATAAAAACTACAGAAAAGAATACAACATCTTTATTTTGCTTCTAATAAAGCTTGAACAGATCCTTGCAAGAAATTAAAAAAAACATACATATTAGTGACACATCCTTCCAGAAAAAGCTTATCCAAACCGTTTTCTTTGGGAGGCTGGACAACACTCTCTGAGGTTCTGAAGCACAGGGGGGACCTTCAGGAAAAGTGCTTGACCAAAACCTCCCTCTATAAAAACCAAATAAATAAGTCAATAAAAAAGAAAGCTAAATTTTTTTTACATAAAGATGTAGTTTGTATATAATAATATGAACTAATATAGAAAACTATTTGCAACATAGGAACATGGGTCAGAATTTTCCATTTCTGTAACAGAATATTAACGCTACTTTCCTCTGTTTTCAAAGCATATGGACACTTAGTCAATGATTTCAACATTCAGCATTCAAACTTCAATATTCAAAGACCTCAGCAGACTATTACTTCAATTTTCTGTTGTTGCTGTCTAGCTCCTATGAAATGCCTATCTGAGAAACTGATTTTTCAGATACATCTGAGGAAAAACATTCTTGTTAACGTCACTAAAAATCTATCCTTGTATCGAGAGAGATCATCAGGCAGCTGCAAGCCACCTACATACATACCATTAGCCCAGTACCCTTAGCAGAACCACTATCACTGAGTTAGTTACAACTTGTCATGGTTTGCTTTTTTCAAGAGTTATTAAAAGGAACAGTCATACCGCTTCTGTGCTGTCCATTATCCTGCATGATGTCTCCCATGTAAGAAATTCACAGGAAGAATTAATTTTAGAACTTACTACCAGGGAGAAGATTTTTGTTCTTGAAGACTTACTAGACATCCACCTTTTAGATGACAACACTGTGATCCACTGAATTTCCATTTTTTTGTCCCTGCTTCTGGGAAGCTCAGAGCCAACTTTATCCTCGTCTGTCTATCTACCTTTCTATCATCTATCTATCATCTATCTATCTATCTATCTATCTATCTATCTATCTATCCATCCATCCATCCATCCTTTATTTTAGGGGTATTTATTTGGGGTATATTCAGTATATTTGTTGTTTTATCCTGGTTTCAGGTTTGATTTCCTTTTGTTAGCCTTATTATAATACACTTTTTGATAAGCACTTCAAGTCCCTTTTGAAAAGGTGCACTATAAATTAAAATCTATACTAAATATGTATCTATTAACTTTTAAAAAAATGCGAACTCATGTTGGTAAATTCTATAATCACCCTTCATGATAAAATGAAACCCTAACAGTACACACAATTACAGCAAGTTTTAAAGAATATCATGAGTTAAGTGGAGTATTCAATTTTTTAAGTCAAGGGATAATAAAACATACAGTCAGCTGGAGAGAAGCAATTGCTTAGAGATTTTTTATGCTTTTTGGAATAAATCTTAATATTAAGCTTAATGAAGTTTTAGTGTGTTATCCCTGTCAAAAGGATGACTAAAAATGAGAGATGTAAGAATTCTTCTCTGATCGATAATGAAAATGCACTAAAACAAATCAAGAGCAAATGGATTTCTCAATTAATAAAATATTTAACATTCCAGACATGCGCCTCTCATAATATACAGATTCTGGCATGGTGCCATGAACCCAGCCTGTGGGAGACTAAAAACAATGTCTTGACTTTATAAAGTCACTTCACATATTGAAAGAATAAAAGGAAACTTTATACATTGTTTTACTCATTCCCGTAGAATTTGTACTACTTTCTGAGAGGTCACGTAAAAAAAAAACAAGCCACCTAATTTCTATTCCTCTGATCCTGCTTTGATTTCCCTCTTCTTTAGCCAGAGACAGCCTGGCCTTTCCCCTTCAGCCTCATAGTGCAGGTGACGTAATTGGAAGGTCAGAACATCGGAATAGTGGACATTGGGCTTTTTTTTTTTTTTTTCGGTCTGCCCCTGCATCTTTTCCATCTGGGAAGTTGTCTCTCCCCAGCTTTCATTCCAAGTGGTTCAGATGGTGCCAACCCCACCTGAAGCTGGGGCTTCAAGAGTGACCATGTGGCACAAGGCTGGCCAACTCGTCTGCTTGGCCATATGATGAGGGAAATGATAGACACACGATCCAGGCCAGCAAATGAGATTTATCCAAGCCCTCCCCAGGATGTTTGCTACAACTGTTGGAGGTAGGAGAGCACGTCTGTCTAATCAGGATACTCCGTATGATGTAAGCAGAGAGCTGCCAACTTTAACCATACACAGGACAGAGGAAGTCAGACTTGAGAGAGAAAGAGAAGACAGATTCCTGACAGTAGTAACTAAGCACCTAATTTCAGTAGTATCTGAAGCTAGTTACTGTGCTGGAGCTCCCAAGTACATAAGCTAATTAATCCCTTCCCTCTGACTTTCTTTTGGGGGATTTAAACCAGTTTACATTATAGAGTTACATTAACTTTCATCCAAAAGAGCCCTGTAAACTCGATGTCATTAACTGATCCTCTTCTACCATGCTCAGGATGCCCCAATTACAATCACATTGCTTGTACTATGATAGTTCATGCTCTGACACTAATAAGTTCAATCCATTGGTAGATTATGTTTCAAATTCTGTCTTCTAAATATCAAATACTGTTTGTACATCATTATTGTCATTGTTATCTTCAAATGTTCAATGTTCTTACGACCCAATAACTTTCAATAGCAAGCTCTAGCTTTGATATTTTAAAGTCAGTGACTGCTACCTATTTGTACTGTACGTGAAGCATTGTGCTAAGAGCCCCATATACATATCTCATTTAATATACACAATGACGTGAGGTATTTTAATTCCCTCTTTAAAATGAGGAATGTGAGGTACAAAAAGGCTAAACAATTCAAAGTTACAAAACCAGTTTAAACAAAGGCAGCAGTCTGGTCTCTGGAACCCAGGCTTTTCTCCGCCAGTCTGTTTGTAAGAAAAGATAATTTAACTGGGATTCTTACACAAGAAATATTAAAACGACTGGATGTATTTTCAGAGATATGTACAATCATTGTTTAAAAAGTTATGCTACAGTGATTATTAAAGAAGACCATTTTAAGGGTACGATCCACAGCCTCTGCGTGATGGCTGGGCCTGGCAGCATGACCTACGATAGTGGCAAGGACACTAATAGTCGAATGAGGAAGCAGTGTGTTAGGACCTATTTTATAAATTCAGTTGTTCAGGACTACCCAGGCAGACCATGCATGTGCATAGAACTCCCGGAAAAAACAGACGCCTAGAATATTCATTTTTGATAAAGTCAGAGATTTGATGCATCTGTTTTAAAGCATCAAAGTTGTTACTGTGGGAAAAATAAGAATTTAACAAACCCATTGTATGTATTATATACTCAGCATTGTTTTAATGTTTTTGACTAAATATTTGGGCAAAAGTTTTTTTTTCAGCATTTGGGGCCATAGAGGTCTTAATTTAGTCTTGGGTTTTAATACATAATAACCTCATAAATTTACAGAACAAAGGCTACTGTCTCCTCAGCAGGAGGTACTCCAGGTGCACCATCTGCAGGAACAAGGTGAACCAGACAGAAATGTGGCACTAGGAAGGCGATCTGTGAGTCTTTTCAAAAGAGCTGTTGTCCTAGCTTCTCCTTCAACAGAAGCTGTTTAGCATAGCTAGTGTGTCTTAAGATGTTAAACATATACCTACCATATGATGTAGTCATTTCACTTCTAGATAATTTACACAAAGGGAATGAAAGTATACACCCAAATGAAGACTTGTACACAAATGTTCATAGCAGCTTGCTTTGCAATAGCCCCAAAATGAAAAACAGAAGTGAATGAATAAACAGTGAATCCATACAATGGAAATACTCCTCAGCAATGAAGAAGAAGGTACAGTTGATGCAAGCTGCAACACTGATGAATCTCAGAGAAATTACACCGAGTGAGAAAAGCCAGATAGAAGAGTGTGTGCTCATGATTCCATCTACAGAAAACACTAGGAAATACAAACTAATGCACTGAGACAGAAAACATACAATGGTGGCCAGCGAAGGGGATGGTGGTAAAGAGGGAAAACAGAGGGCCCAAAGGAGCTTTTGGGGTGCTGCATATGTTCGTTATCTTGATTTTGGTGATGAGTTTATGGGTGTATACTTACAGCAAAATGTATCAAATTTTACAGTTTATATATGTGAAACTCATTGTATATAAATTTTACCTCAATAAAGCTGCTTAAAATTGTTTAAAGAACAACCCATCTAAAAATTTTAATGTACTTTTTAAAATTATTACATGATGCTTTTTGATATTTTAAGGTGCAAAGACTAATAAGCATTACAAATAATAATTTTCAGTGTGAGAACTATAAGTATAACAAATGTGTCCCCATCCCTTCATGTAATATACTTTTTCCATTTTAAGGTGAACAAAAATTTGATAGACTTAAAAGGATGATAGAAAATACAATCTTTGGTAGGCTCTAACAACATAAAACAACTTTTAAGGAAGTACGTTTCAAACTGCAGTTGCTACCCATTCATGGGCTGTGAAATTGACTTAGTAGGTCATGGCCATCATTTACTAAACGAGATTAAATAGAACAGAATAGAAAAGGGTATGTCTCATGTGGTGAAGCGAAGTGTATCATTTCAGGAAACTTGCTGTATGTGTGTAGGTAATGGGACACTATGAAAACTGTATTTCTTATTGTGAGTCATGATACAAAAATTTTAAAATTCTATAGTATATATATTTAACACATATCTATTTCTTATTGCTTTTATGTCATCCCATGTTATATATCAGGCCTTTTCTGCTAAAATGTCTTCTTTATACAGTTGTGTTCTTTTGGAGTTTCAGATATCTAAATTCCAGAAATAATAAATGGGAACAAATCTGGTCCGAGACCTACTTTTGTAAACAATCTTGTACTTCACTTTACAATTTGCAGAGTAGTTTAAAACAGGGTAGGTGTCAGCCCCATGTTATGGGTGAGATGTCAAACTCAGGAAGACCGGAGCACCAAATCTGCCTCTATGTACACTCTGTCACCCACTCTGTCACCCACTGACTCTACAGCAGTCCTCCCTTATGCACAGGGGACGTGCTCCAAGATGCCCCGTGGAGGTCTGAAATCACAGATACCACTTAACCCTACGCGTACCAGGTTTTTTTCTGTACACACACACCTTTACACTAGACGGAGGCACTTCATGATTTTTCTTTGGCATTTCTGAATTTCCAGCATCACACTCTTGTGCGTTGGGTCCACAATTGAGTAAAATGATGGTCACTTGGACACAAGCACTGCAGTACCGAGACAGCCAATCTGATAACCCAGCCAGCTACTGAGCGACCAGTGGGCAGGCAGCATGCGTGGTGGAGACGCTGGACAAAGGGATGATTCACGTCCCAGGCAGGACGGAGAGCTGGACAGTAAGAAATCTCAGTGCACTACCCAGAATGGCACACAATTTAAAACTTACGAACTGTTTATTTCTGAAATTTTCAGACCACAGTTAACTGCGGGTAACTGAAACCACAGAAAGCAAAACTGTGGATAAAGGGAAACTACTGTACTTTTAAATTCTATCCACTACCCATGACCCTCCCCCCAGTTAAAGACCTGTCTATAACCATCCAATGACTACCAATTAAAAGCGAATTTAAGAAGTGACAACACAAAGATGAAAAGGCCAGTTCTTGGTATCGTAGCATTGGTGAGGCAAATATAAAATGGCAAGAACGCTAAATTAGTGAGGTGGGCAGGAATGTTTTACTTGAGTTGGAGAGCAGTACTAGAAGGAAGTTAAGTGACATCTGGGGGTAAGGATATTCTTCCTTGCATAGGACTTTTCTACATAATGCAAAGGGTTTAGCACTCCCTATGCTTGTAACAGCTCCTGTCTGTGTCATAGGTTAAAAAAAAAAAAAATCTCCCAGGCATCTGTCTGTCTTCCTAGGAACCGGGGGATGGGGACTGCCGCACTTTGAGACCTACTGGTTAGACTATCTGGTGGTGCTCTCTGCTGCCCTCTGTTGATACTTAGAGAGAAGAGCAAGCCCTTAACAGGAAAAAACGTTAAGTTCCTTCGAGAAAAATGTACCAACAACAAAGATGCCTGGAATTGAGGCTAAGTAAGAGCTCTGGGAATGTGGGGTAAGGCTGAATACAGGCTGGAAGCCACTCTTCCTGGTACAGACTATAAACGGCCTGTTCTGGCCGTTTGCTTGTTTTTGGCAAGTTGGCATGTTTGTAAAGTGAATAAAGGCTTGTCCTTATACAAACACACGCCATTGTTATGCGTAAGTTCTTCCCAGGGCTTGAATTAAGTCTTCTGCTTTTCTGATAGAACGATCTTTTGGGGCTAAGTGGTTACACTCACGCAGCTACAAAAGGAGGTAAACTGGGACTGGACCTTGAAGGGGAGTGGATGCGAGAGAGAACAGGGACAATCCTTTGGAGGATGTCTATATCGAACGTACAACTGGTGAGGCACATACAGCACTCTTCATTGCAGCTTAGGGTCACAGTGCACGTGTGCGGCAGCTAAAGAACTGGAGTCCAGAATGGATACGATGTTAAAACCGAGTCAGTTAGCTGTGGCCTGTTTTTAAAATGAACCCTGTGACTGTTCATAAATAGGCCCATACTATATAAATTCACACTCGGCACTCCACTGGCTTTTTATTATTAATACCAAAAAGGAAACCGAGAGACAAGAACCAAAAAGTCTCTTGGGGAAAGATCTGTTTCAAAGTTTACTCATAAATATAATTAATTATATGTCCAGGGAGTACGCTTAACACCAAACAATGCTGCCTCACTGGAAAGCACTTGAGTTTCCATTATGGTCAATCATGCCACCCCGAACAGGCCAGTACTGTCTCTACTAGTAGTAGTAAAAGACAGTAGTGCTGTGAGTCGCAACCTGCCCCAAATCAATCACTTTACAATATACATTTTTAAATGTTATTACTTCATAGGTTCTGATCTAGTTTCCTCAGCTGGGTCAAGAATAAAAGCTTTACATGTAACATTCACTGAACACGCAATATGTAGATAGAGCAGAGAGTAGCAGGGAGTGTGCTGGGTATAGTAGTTACTTAGATGCCCTGAAAAAACAGTATATAAATTAAATAGACATATGTCATTGAATGACATCTATGTTCAAGATATCTTGGTGTGTGCTGTGGGTATACATGTAGGCATAAATTATAGATCCTGATCTCAGCATTATCATTAGATAAGAAAATACAAGGAACAGTAAAAGTTGTTGTAGTGACTTAAAATCATAAGAGAAGTCATAGTGATGAAGGCTGTCCCCCTGTATCCAACCTCTCTCTCCTTTTTGCTATGGAATCCTTACCCCTACACCCACTCTTCAAGCTTTAGGTGGGTACATGCCATGCTGCTAAAGACTTTTCTGCTCTCCTGGCTGTAGATGTGACACGCGACTAAGTTGTAGACAATGGGATGTGAACAGAAGTGATGTCAGAAACTCCCAGGTCTCCTTGGAGATGAAGCAGCTCATCCTGGACTCTCACTCTTCCTTCCCATGCTGAGTCAGCTTCTAGCATGCAGGAGATGACCATACCCCAGGCAATGGCAGAGAATGAAACAGACATAGCCTTGGGCTTTGGCTGTTTTAGAAAGTTGGAGTTATCTATCTGTCCTGGATTACCTGCCTACTTCAGGCCTGTCTGTGAAGGCTGTAATAACATTCTTCCCTTTTTGAGCCACCACCTTTTTTGAGACTCAGTTACTGCTGCTTAGTTTGTAGTCCAGCTAATACATCCTGTTGGTAGGTGGTATATGGTTGTTTTCTAAATGAAATATATAAGCAATATTCTTTTGGACATCTTAAGAAGAAATACTGACTCTGGGAATCAAGGATCTGGGAGAAACCTTAAAATTCAAATCTACTGTCTTTTTTTTTTTTTTTTTTAAATGTGAAGAGACTGAGGTTGAGAGATTTGTCCATAGTCTTGGAATTTGTGGCAGAGCACATAGGACTTGATCCCAAGTCTCCTGGGTGTTTTTGAATGACCTCATACTGTGTATCTGTGTGCTAGCAGTGACCACAAACACTGCCTCTTTCTTTCCGTCACACAGTCAAGATTTACTCAGTACTCCTGAGCACAGAATACTGTCCTCAGTTCTAAAGGAGAGCCAACAAGAATGTTTAAAGTCACACATTTAGTCTCAAAAGTATCTGCAATCTAACACAAGGGAACATACTAGCACAAGCATATGGTGCTATTAAACTAAGGACAACCAAACAAGAACAGACCGAGGCAATTGGAGATCCAATAACCTTCAAGTGGAAGCAGTCATAAAAGTGTTATAGAAGCAGATCACTTCCTGATAACAAGTGCTTTGGAAACGCAGAACATACAATTTGAGAATACTTGAATCAATGTTTAAGTGCTCTTAATTCAACCTACCAGGGCCTGGGAATATATTTTTAATTCTCATCAAATTCCTTCTTTTTCTTTAGCCTAGAAAGTTTTAAGGCTTTCATCTTTTAAAAACCACCCCAGAAGCCTTCAGACTAGATCTCTCTTCCATATTTGTAGTCTACAATAGCCATTCTCTAGGAGAAACTCCTCTTCTGAGCTGTACTCTTGCCGGGAGGAGGCGTGCACGCATGCCTCGTGATAAGCACACAGCCTGCTGCGGTGTAGATGAAGAAAGCGCAGCTTTAGGAAGATATGAAAGGAAAGAACGGGAGGAGAGGGTCACTATGAGGCAGTTAACTCCATTTATTCGCCCACACAAACTTGCTGGGCACTCAGGGTGTGCTGGAGTTAACTGCCTCATAGTGGAGTGAGATCTGGTGGCAAACACATAGTCTCTGAAGGACCGCACAGTCCGGAACTGGCAGCTTTCCTTTCTTAATACACGTTTACATGCAGACTTTGAGCTGGGATGGAACTGAGGGTGAGAGAATGCTTCAGACCCCCCCAACCACCACCAACCCCTTCATCTTTGGAGTAGGACAATCCACTCCAGACCACCTGCACTTTGCTCCTGTGTCCTAATCTGTTCTTCCTCATTCTGAGGTAATCCTAAGAAAGGGCAGAAGAGAAAGGCAGAGCTTACAGTTTCATGTTTTTTTCTGTAGCCTCTGGTTGTTCAGAACAATCTGGTTCTCCTGCCATCAAAATCATCATTAGCTTTCAGTGGGCCGAGCAGCAAACGTTCCCCTTTCCCCTCAAAACCCTCAACCCCTTGGCCTATCTTACAGCCTCCGCCCGGCCTGCAGTACCGACCAACCACCAGCCGCTGCAGTTTGCAATCAAAAGCAGGTGTGCTTGACCGTGTTGTGAACAGACTGCAGACAATGCTTATCCAACTTTAGAGGGAATATTATGATCTAAAGACAATTATTACAAAAACTCTTGAGATATGTATTGGCCCAGAATTTTAAAAGCAGCAAAATGAAGCTCCACTGAAGACCACCCATAATGGAAACAGTGGTCTCAAAAGGCCACATTTTCTTAGCATGTCTTTTCAGTCTGTTAAGTCACTGAAGGCCCTGTATGAAATGGGTCTCATTCGAAAGGGCCACTCCTCTGGGAAAGAGGCTGGTGTCTTGAAGTAGCTTTCACTACCAACATAAAATGAGGTAGGGGGAGAGCACAACATTCCAGAAAAATACTAAAACACACAATGTTCACAACTGGTGAACACTGCAACATTTGAAAAATAAAATGCATTTTCCTAAGAAGAGTATTTGTTGGAGCTTATTTCTTTTTTTTTTTCAAATATTATTTTTAGTTAATTCTTCTCCATCAACTCCTTTTAAAGTTGAGCCACATTTTCCTCCCCATCCCCTTTCCTGTAGTCCCCCCCATAACTCTTTTTTTTTTTTTTAAGATTTTATTTATTTATTTTTAGAGAGGTAAGGGAGGGAGAGGAGAGAGAGAGAAACATCAATGTGCGGTTGCTGGGAGACATGGCCTGCAACCTAAGCATGTGCCCTGGCTGGGAATCGAACCTGCGATGCCTGGTTAGCAGCCCGCACTCAATGTTGGAGCTTATTTCTTAACTGGGCTATAAAATGCTCACAAGTTTCATGCTGAATTTCCATTTCTGGAGCAGCCTCCATGACCAAGCTCTTCACAAGGAAGGAAGGAACCCTGCTTTACGCTATGCCCCGTTAAAGGCATGATTACATTTGAGCCAAATGAAAGAATGCTTTCTGTTGCTGCCACCTACTGAACACTTGAAAAATAATCCTGAAAAAGTTAAGAGAAAGTGTCATAGAATAATTGGTAAGTCAGAGAAGTAGACAGATCAACGTCATTATTCTGTACTTTTAATGAAGCTACCAGTCATCCCAGGACCCTGACCAGTGGCCAGTATGGTAATGGTGCAGAAAGAGAGTAAATATGCTACACAGAACAGTACTAGGTGGCTTCGTCAAGTTACCATTTGACATCATTATCATCATATATCATCGGTCATTTTCTATATCATATCATAATGTCACTTTTATCATATGTCATACATGTCATTTTTCTCTACTCTGTCTCATGTGCAAAAATCAGTCTATCCTTTGTGTTGAGAAAAACACAATTCAGAGCTATCAGAAAAATGAACTACAAAATAGACTTTTAATAATTTGAACAACTGTGAGTTTTAAAATGATCAAGGGAGATAAACATGCAAATAATGGGGGGAGAAATGTTTGTGAACAAGAAATTCACACTCAAAATATGTAATGGCCAATGAAAATGTGCAAGTTTGGCATCAAAGAAGTGCAAATCACAATTAAATGAAACGCCAGTTTCTCCTGGCAGAAGCGCTCAGACTGCTGTGCTACATTGTGATCTGCTGCTCTGGAAAGGGCTTGGGAAACAGACACTCACTCTGTCTGGGACACTGCTGAAGGTTCAATAACGACTACAACTTTTTTGAAGTACATTTGGCAAAAGGTATCAGTAGTCTTAAAACGTTGAGTACCCTTTGAACCAAAATTCAACTTCAAGGAATTTATTCTAAACAAGCAATAAAAAATTTGCAAAAAAGAATCTAGTTATAAAGATTTCATCACATAATTATTTAAAACAAAACTAAATAGGAACATTACAATACTCCTAAAGGGAGTATTTCCAATACCCTCCTGGATGTTGTGCATTTGCAATATAGAGGAGAAAAAACCACCCAGAACAACACATTATACTCCCTTTTTAGGTACAGAAATCTTTGGCAGAGCATTAATTCTACCCTGCACAGAGGGTTTGCATGGTCTCCAAGAACCCTGTGACAGACACACGCTCAAGGCAGCTCCCGTGACCCCACCTCCTAACGAGCACACCTCGTGTGACCCACCCCTGAGTGTGAGTGAGGCTGCTTCCAAACAACAGCATACCGTAAAGGGGCTGGGATGTGGGTGGTCACATGCACACAATTATGTGAGGATGTTATACAAGCCCCTAGTGCCTATCTCACCGGAGTCCCTCCCTTGCCAGCCCCGAGGAAGCGAGTGGCCATGTTGGGGGACCCCACATGGCACGGACGTTTGGGTGGCCTCTGTGAGCTGAGCGCAGCCTCTGGCCAACAGGCCACAACAACTGAGAAACAAAAAAATGGATGCTCTCAGTCCTGCAACCACAAGGAACCAAATGCTGTCAACAACCACGTGAGCTCCCCAGTGGAGCTTCCAGGTGAGAGTCTAGGCCTGGCCAGCACCTCGTAGAGTGACTTGTAAGGCCCTAGGTGGAGGGCCTAGCGGGACCATGTTCAGATTTCTGACCCTCAGAAATTGAGGTAGTAAGTGTGTGTTGTTTTAAGCCACTAAGTTTATGATACTGTTACTATGCAGCAATAGAACAACCACAGAACGTAATGCCATCCCATTCAGAGACAATTGGTTAATTTTTATAGAAAGCAACTAACACCCTTGAGGCACACCGAGTAAAGATTACAATGCCATACTTAAATACTCCTTTTATATAAATAATAGTAATTAACATAATGATAACTAGTAATGAGTATTTATTTAATAAACAAGCAATGAGTATTTATTAAATAAACATTCTGCCTGATGACTCAAATAAGCATGGTTTAGAAACCTAATTATTTTGTCAGAGACAGTCAAAATTACTAACTGGCAATGACCATACTCAGTGCTATGTTAGGAAGGAGAATTATGAAAACTATAGAAGATAGAGCCCTTGCCTTCCAATATCCTGTTTCCTAAAAGTCTTGTCTAGTCATCTAGAAGTTTCATTATGTTGAGTGCAATGGTCTCCTTTCCCAGTCTGATTCTAAAATAGCAAAAGTGTGTGACGTAGATAAGACAGACTGAGCAGCTTGTGGGCTCAGGGTCTCCCGTGGAGCCGTGGTCAAGCTGTTGACCCGGGTGCAGTCATCCGAAGGCTGAACTTCTAAGAGTGTCACTTACGTAGCTGTGCGCAGGAGGCTGCAGTTCCTTGCCCTGCGGGCCTTTCATCTGGACCATCTGAGCTTCCTCGTGACAAGGCAGCTGGGTTTCCCCAGAGCGAGTTAAGAGCAAGCAGAAACCTGCAGTACATTTTATGACCTAGTTCAGGGATCTGCAAACTTACTTAAAGGGCTAGATTACAAATATTGGCTTTGCATGTCAATAAAGGATCACATGCTACTCACCTCAGTCGTTTTAGTGCAAAAACAGCCATGTGCAATATGTCAACAAATGAGAGTGGTAAGTTCCAATACACTTTTATTTATAAAAATAGGCAGTCAGCCCACAGATTGTAGCTTGCCAGCCCCTGCCTGGTCTCCAAAGCTGCTTGCCCTCATTTCCCCTACATTCTACTCATCAGAAGTAAGTTAGTACTCAAGGGGAGAGGAATCAGTCTCTACCTCTTCAGGGGAAGAATAAAAAAATTGTAGACATATCTTAAAACCACTACAATGGGCTTAACACACAGAATGCTGAATGTGGTTTAAATATTGCATTAGTTTCCTCGGGTTACTGTAACAAATTATGTAAACTGGGTGGCTTAAAGCAACAGCAATTCATTCCCTCACAGTTCTTGAGACTAGAAGTCCAAAGTCAAGGTGTCAATAGGGCCATTCTCCCTCTGAGGGCTCTAGGGAAGAATCCCCCTTTGCCTCTTTTTTATTTCCAGTGTTTTCTAACAATCCTTGGCACTTCTTGGCTTGTGCCTGCATCACCCCAGTCCCCACCTCTGTCTCTATGTATACGGTCATGGCCTTATTCTCTATGTATATCTCAGCGTGTCCTCTCCTCTTCCTATAAGGACACCAGGCATTGGATTTAGAGCGTACCCTATCCAGCATGACCTCATATTAACTTAAATAATTACATCTACAAAGACCCTATTTCCAAATAAGGTCACCTTCTGAGGTTCCAGGTAAATGCAAATTTTGTGGGGAACACCCACCATGACCCACTATTGTGTTCCCTCAAAAGTCATAACCAGCCTTAACCTAGGAAGGTGATCTTATTTGGAATCAGGGTCTTAGGAGATGTAATTAAGTTAATATGAGGTCATACTGGATACGGTGGGCCCTGATCTGATGATTAGTATTTTTATAGGAGGAGAGGACACCCATGTAAGCCCTGAAATGTACAAGGGAAGTGCCCTGTAATCCTCAGGACAAAGTACAAACTCCTTAAGTTGGCACTCCTTAAGTCATTCTGACGGGATCCACCAACTCCCCTGTCCTCACTCCTGCCCGTCCTCGCTCTGGGCTCCAGTCAAAGTGCACTGCTTGTTCTCCTAACCGGTGGGCTGCCTGACCTTGCTGTCACCTCTCCCTCAGTGCCTGTCACCTCTTCCTCGCCTCTGCTTATCCTTTAAGACTCTGTTCAAACACCCCTTCCTCAGAAGCCCTTGCGGACGCCCTTGAATCTGTGGAAGGCCCTTTCTGTGTGTTTCCACAGCACCCTGTGCACGTTTCTAGCACGACTGTGAAAACTTACGGTTCTTACAAGGAATTCTTATGAATTCTTACAAGAAATTTAAAACCATAAGTTGCTCGAAGTCAGTAACTGTGTTATTTTCATTCCTGTGTCTTCAGCATCTAGCAGAGTACTCAGTAGATAAACGGCTGTTCGAGAAACATTTGTTGATTAAACAAAGTTACAGAATTTCTTCTTATAAATTCTTAAATGTGGATAAACATTTAATATCTTTGGGCCAGGATAATTCTAACCCAGTGCTGCATGAACACAGGAGGCTGGACTGGGCGTTTCACTAATTACTTTTCTGAGAGTCTCTCGAGCCTGGGCCATGGCAAGGAAGGGCTGTAGTTCCGCAGCCAGCCCACATCCGGCACACGTAAGTGCAGGCAAGTTGATAAACACTGTTCGGAGTCCCTCCTCCCATTCTCTACTAGCCAGGCATCAGGAACTGTAAAGTGGTGTTGAATAATCTGCTTTTATGGTATATGAGTAAAAGAAGAAATTCCGACGTTTGAAAGGCCCCTGACTTTAAGCAATCAAGTTTGGTTACCTTATAGCAAGAACATTTTTTTAAGTTGAAATTTCTATTGAGATCATTGAAGATTCACACACAGTCACAAGAAATAATAGAGACATCCCTGGTAAACTTTGTCCAGCTTTCGCCAATGGTTAACATTTTATAAATCTATAATGTAATCTCGCAATCTGGACAGTGACATTAACATGGTCCACGGGCCTCGTTCAGATTCTCCCAATTTTATTTGTACTCATTTGCATATGCGTCACATTCTATACAATCTTGTCACGCATGTAGGTACATTTGTCCATCACCATAGACAGGAGGCTGCCGAGTTTTGATATTGCGAGTGTCCCTCGTGTTCCCCTAACACAACGCAATTCTATCACCTCCCTTCGCTTGTATTCTTGTCACAACACTTACGTCAAGTTTTTACATTTTACATGTTAATACTGTAAGTAGGATGTGATAATTTAAGGATACATAGTGAACTCTCTAGAGCAAGTATTGAAGTGTATAATAAAGATATAGCTAAAGAGTCTTTAAAGCAATTACAATGGGGTACTACAAATATTTGACAAACTAACACCAATCAATCACTCCATCTAAGCGTGGCTGTAGGAAACACAGCCTCGATGGGATAGAGAGAAACAAATGAAAAAAGTGCACTTCAGTGCAGCCACATTGGGAAGAACACTGAACGTGGACGGACTGAGAGGTAGAGACTGTGAGACTGGATAAAAAGCAAGGCTCGGCTCCATGTGTTTATAAGAAATACACCTCAGATAGAAAAACACCATTTAAAAGAAAAAGGGGTGGGATGGGGAATGATACACCTTGCATATATTAAGCATAAGAGAGTTTTTGTGACTGTGTTGCCAGACAAAGTGGACTTCAAGACAAAGAGCATTAGCAGAGATAAAGAGGGAGATTGAAGAGTAATAAAACGGCCACTTCATCCAGAAGATAGAACAATCTCAATGGATGTATTCAACAACAGAGCCTCAAAGTACAAAACTGACAGAACTAGAGAGAGAAACAGGTAAGTCCACAGTGAGAGATTTTAAAACTCCTTTCTCAGCAGTAGATAGAACTAACTAGACAAAAAACCAAACCAAACCAGTAGGCAGATCAACCTAAACAATAGTATCAGCCATCTTGACCTAATTATGCATCATGGAACAGCGCACTTAACCGCAGACTACACGCAAAATAAGAATTCTTCACAGAATAACTACAAAGTTCACTAATAAAGACCTTACTCTACACCTTAAAACGAGTCTCAATAAATTTCAAAGACCGAAATCTTACTGAGCATGTTCACTGATCACATATGAATCAAATTAGACAGCAATAAGATATGTATTTTTTAAATATGTTAAGTAAGGTTTTTAAAAATCCCTATAATATTTGGATACTGAAAAACACATCTAACAACCCATGGGTGAAATAACAAATCACAAGGGAAATTAGAAAATATTTCCAGCTAAATAAAAACATTTAAAAAGTACCAAATTACGAGAGGAAGTTTTACAGGTTTAAATGTGTACTTTAGAGAAGAAGGACGGAAAAGAATGATCTTGTTTTCTCCAAAAAGCTAGAAAAAGCAGCACATACTAAACTCAAAATAAGAAGTAGAAAAAGTAGAACAATCTAATCCCAAAGAAAGGAGAGGAAATAATAAAGAACAGAAACCAATGAAACAAAAACATATATATAGAAAAAATTAGTACAACCTACAGATAATTAAAAAATAGTAAAACTGTTAATACCTTGGCAAGACTGATGTGGGGGGGTGGAAAGAGGAAAATAATTTGTATTAAGTGAAAAAGCCAATATGAGGTTTACATACATATGATGAAAAATATATGACATTCTGGAAAAGGCAAAACTATGGAGACAGTAAGAACATCAGTAGTTGCCAGGGACTCAGAGGAGGAAGGTGGGGTGGTGAAGAGGTGGAGCACAGGGGATTTTTATGACAGTGAAACTATTCTGCATGATACTGTAATGATGAATACATGTCAGTGCACTGTTTTCAAAACACACAGAATCTACAACACAAAGAATGAACCTTAATGTAAACTATGGACTTTAGTTAATAATAATATTAACAATATTGGCTTATCAGTTCTGAGAAATGTACCACACTACTGCATGACATTAGGATAGGGAAAACTGGGCTGGGGTGAGCAGGAATATGGGAACTCTTCTTATTTTCTGCTCATTTTTGTATAAATTTACAACTGCTTAAAATTAATAAGGTCTGTTATTTAAGAAAACAAAAATTAAATGTTGTCAATATTAGGAATGAAAGAGGAGAGGCCACATCAGATACTGAAGGCACTAACAATAATAAAGATATTATGAATGTCATGCCAATGTGTGCAACAATTTAGATGATATAGACAGATCTGAAAAAATACAAATGACTTAAACTAACTTAAAAAGTCCCCATGTCTGTTAACGAATTCATAATGAATCAAATTCATAATAAAAGTCTCTCTAGCTACAGCAAAGAAAATCATCAACTAAATGAAAAGGCAATCTACTGAGTGGGAGAAAATATTTGCAAACCATGTATCTGATAAGGGGTCAGTATCCAAAATATCTAAGGAATGCACATAACTCAATAGCAAAAAAACAAAAAATTGATTAAAAATGGGCAGATGATCTGAATAGACACTTTCCCAAAGACATACAAAAGACCAACAAGTACATGAAAAGATGCTCAATATCATTAATCATCAGGGAAACATAAACCAAAACCACAACGAGCTGTCACCTCACACCTGTTATTAGAATTGCTATTATCAAAAAGACAAGAAGTAACAAGTGCTGGAGAGAATGCGGGGAAAAGAGAACCCTGTGCACCGTTGGTGCACCGTTGGTAAATTGGCGCGGCCACTTTGTGCTGTGGGAAACAGTACAAAGCGTCCTCAAAAGATTCAAATTGAACACCCATATGTTCCAGTAATTCCACTTCCAGGTATTTATCTAAAGAGAACTGCAACACTAACTCAGAAAGATTTATGTACCTCCATGTTCACTGCAACATTATGTTCAAGAGCCAAGACACAGAAACAACCTAATTATGGATGAATGGAGATCTCTCTCTCACACACACACACACACACACACACACACACACGCAACGAATACTATTCAGCCATAAAAAATAATAGAATCTTGCCATTTGTGACAACACGAATGGAGCTTGACAGTGCTATACTAAGTGAAATAAGTTAGACAAAGACAAATAGTGTATGATTTCATTTATATGTAGAATTAAGACAAAAACAACAGCAGCAGAAAACCGAGCCCACGGATACAGGGAGCAGACTGGTGGTGGCCAGACGCTGGGGGCAGGGTGGGAGAAAGGAGTGAATGGAGTGGAAAGGCACAAACTGCCAGTCATAAAAATAATTGAGTCAAGGGGATGAAGTGTGCAGCAGGGTGCTCATAGTTAATAACACTTATCGCATATTTGAAAGTTGCTAAGAACAGGTCTTAAAAGTTCTCCTTGCAAGAAAAAAAAATTGTAATACTGTATGGTGACAGATATTAACTAGACTTATTGTGTTGACCATTTTGCAAATATACACAAATATCAAATCATTGTGTCGTGCACCTGAAACAAAGATATTGTTATATATCCATTCCACTCCAATTAAAAAAAGAAAAAAGAAAACTCTGGGCTCACGTGGCTTCCCCAGGGGTAAGATCCAGTATTTATTACCCCCCTCAACTATTATTGATTCGACAATAATACCGATTCTACACAAACTCAGGAAACAGGGGAGGAGAGACATTTTCTAACTCACTCTAGAATGTCAGCACAACTCTGGTACGAAACATGACAAAGACATTATAAAAAAAGAGTGTTACAGACCAATATCTCTCATAGACACCGATATTCCTATTTGTACCCCACAGAGATGCAAAACTGTTTCAGCCAGCACTAGTGAATGGGATCCAGCAAATTTTTAAACATGTAGTACAGCATAACCAAAGTGGCACTTTCCCCAAGAATGCAAAGTTGGTTCAATGTTAGAAAAATCGAACAATGTAATATATAAGAGAATAAAAGAGAAAAATCTTATGGTCATCTCAATAGATACAGCAAAATCATTTGACAAAATTTGGCACGACTTCATCATAAAAATACTTATAACACTGCCCTGGCTGGCGTAGCTCAGTGGATTGAGCGCGGGCTGCGAACCAAAGCATCGCAGGTTCGATTCCCAGTCAGGGCACATGCCTGGGTTGCAGGCCACGGCCCCCCAGCAACCACACATTGATGTTTCTCTCTCTCTCTCTCTCCCTCCCTTCCCTCTCTAAAAATAAAAATAAATAAAATCTTAAAAAAGAAAAGAATCTTTAAAAAAATCTGTGAAAATTTATAAAAAAATACTTATAAAACTAAGAATATAAGAGAACTTCCTTAAATGATAAAATATATCCACAAAAAAACTTACAACAATATCATGCTTAAGATGAATCATGAAATTCTTTTCCCCTGAGACTGGGAACAAGGCAAGGGTGTCCACTCTCACCACTTCAGTCCCACGTATGCGTACATATGAAGTGTTTGGGATGAGGCCTGACACGCAGGAAATGTTCAGTAAATGTCAGTAGCTTCTGGGCCCACCTTCATAGCTCTCACTGGTTTCCAAAGAGGTTGGTGCTGACTCTTTGCTTAAAATGATGGTTTTTTTTTTTTTTTTTTAAATAAAGAAAATATTAAAAATAGTTTCCCACAATAACTACTATTAATGTCTTTGTACATAATCTTTCCATCTTTTTATTGCATGTTTATTATTTAGGGTCATAGTTTTTATGTAGTTTTTACATTCTGCTTTGAAAACTTAACATTGTAACATAAGCATTTCCCATGGTTCAAAAAATTGAATGTAAAGGCATATACATATGTGATTTTAATAAATTGAGAAACTTACTTTGTTCTTATTTGCAAAATTAGAAAATCTACTTCATAGACTGTCAAACATTCTTAAACACCATTTATTGTTTTAAATAAGTCATTATAAAATTAATATCTTTTCTTTTTAAAATATTTCCCCAGCTCTACTGAGGTATAATTGACAAATAAAGTCATATATATTTAATGTCTACAATGTGATGGTTTGATATACATATACACTGTGCAATGATTGCCATAATCAAGTTAATTTACACTTCCATACCCTCACTTCCAGTTACCATCTTTGTGTGTATGAAGAGAACATGTAAGATCTACTCTCTTAGCAAATTTTAAGTGTAAAATATAGTATTACTAACTACAGTTCCCATGCTGTATATTAAATCTCCAGAATTTGTTCACCTTGTGGCTGAAAGTTTGAACCTATTATTATTATTATTTAATCCTCACCCAAGGATATATTTTTGTTGATTTTTTAGGGAGAGAGAGAGAGAAACATCCATGTCAGAGAGAAATAGTGATCGGTTGCCCCCCAAATGTGCCTCTTCTGGGGTCAAACCACAGCCTACGTCTGTGCCCTGACTGAGGGTCGAACCCACAGCCTTCTGGTGTAGGGGCAGATCCAGGCAACCAAGCTACCCAGCCAGGACCATTTGTACCCTTCAAACATCTTCCATTCTCCCCACTTCCTATTCCCTGGAAACCACTGTTCCAGTCTAGTTGTATGAGTTCAGTAGTTTTAGATTCCACATTTAAGTGAGGTAATAACAGTATTTGTCTTTCTCATATTTATTTTACTTAACCTGCAGGTTATAATATCCTCCAGGTTCATCTATGCTGTCAGAAATGGCAGGATTTCCTGTTTATGGTTGAATAATATTCCATGATGTACATGCACCACATTTTCTTTACCCGCTCACCCACCAGTGGACATACAGGGTGTTTGCACATCAGTGGACATGTAGGCTGTTGTGAACAATGCTGCCAAGAACACGGAGGGCAGACATCTCTTCAGATCCTTATTCGTTTTATTTGGGTGCACGGCCGGCAGTGGGATTGCTGGTTGTGCTGTGCTTCTACTTTAATGTTTTGAGAGTCTCCATACTGTTTTCTGTAGTGATTGTACAGCCCTACTTTTTACTGATATTGAGCCCCCTTCTGTTGTTAGGTATAACTTCTTTTCATCAGTGAGTGTATATTTGTTAGAGATATTGAATGATAATTTAATCGGTAATATGTTTTTAATCTAATTTGAGGACTGTTAAAAATAATTTGAAAATTTTATTGGGTAATAATTTGGGGGTTTATAATTTTTTTTAATTCTATTGTTAAAATATTAAAATGCATCAGTGTCATCGATTCAGATTTTCTTCTTGAAGATCTTTTTTTTTAAAGATTTTATTTATTTTATTTTTAGAGAGAGAGAGAGAGAGAAACATCAATGTGCGGTTGCTGGGGGACATGGCCTGCAACATAGGCATGTGCCCTGACTGGGAATCGAACCTGCGATGCCTGGTTCACAGCCGCGCTCAATCCACTGAGCTACGCCAGCCAGGGCTCTTCTTGAAGATCTTAATGTATATAGTTTTCCTTTAGCAACACTAAGGAGCCTTTCCATATGGTTTTAAATTTAGTCTCTGGTTTATAATATTTCTAAACATCATGGCACTTATGAAAAGTATTTTTATCTTTTATGTGAAAAATATTGATTCACTTTAATAATATTGGGATATGATTTCAATTTTGTTTTTTCTCATGTATACTAATAAACTTAGTATTTGCCATTAAAGATTTATGAGGAAAATTAATATCTAGAGAAAGAAATATACTTACCTTAAATATATAATTACATCACATTTCTTAAGTATACTTAAATATACTTACATTAAAACAATTAGAAATTCTAATTGTTTCTTTGAAAATATGGCATAGATTGTGTATTTAAATGATTAGATTTAAGTCAAATATTTCTTTTGATTTTACAATTTTCTTGACTTTTCTCCATTTGGTCATGAAATTAGTCTTCCATTATTGTTTTCCTCTTTTTATGTTAGCAATTGTGAACATAAAATATCTTAAAATGTCTGCAATTTATTACTGAGAAATTGTTCATTATAAATCGAGGCTCTGCTACTCTCAGGCCGTATGACGCTGGGCACATGACCCAGCATCATCTGCAAGGTGGGGATGATCAACCCCACCTGCCCACGTGGTTATTGTCAAGGGTGAACGAGATAAACAATGGCAGCCCTTAGCATAGTGCCCGGCTCACAACTGTTTGCTAATATTTTAATAAGTCTAGTCATCGGATCCAACTGATCCCACCTAAATGTCATTCCAGTTTACTCCCTACTCCTGAATCCCAGAGTCTTTGCCTTAGTTCCTTTTCAACTCTCATCTGTACTGTACGAACAGCCTCTAAACAGATCTCCCTGTTTCAAACCTTTCTCCTTCAGTTCATACAGGAGTGACCTGACTAAAATGCAGTCTGATTTTTCACTCCCTGATGAAAACTTTTGATAGTTTCCCTTCACATAGAGCAGTGTTCCGAACTTCATTCTTTCCCATACCTCCTCCCAAGTGTTAAAATGTTTCCATTGCCTAGACCGTCTTCCCCACCTCTCTTCCTGAAGAATTTATATTTACTCCCCATAACTTACCTGATTTTATCTGCAGTAAGGACATCACCGAATGTGAATGGCAGATTTTATTCCAGACCATTATTTTGTACTTAAAAATTCTTCAATTGACATGTAATTTACATACATAAAATGCACGGGTCTCAGGTGCTAGTTTAACAAATCAACAATTCTGTAAGTCCATGCAGTGACCACCCCAAACCAGACCTAGAACATTTCTATAACTCTAGGAAGTTCACTGATGCCTCTTACCAGTCAATAAAATACCCTCCTTCTACCAAAAAATGTTGACAAAAATATTTTAAAGGTCATGGAAAATCATAATTTTCCCCCTTGATATTAAAAAGGCTTTGCATGCTTTCCACTTGCATGATCTTTTTTACGGTCCCCGATTACTCTGCAAAGTGAGGACTGTCTAACTTTTAACATTGTGCTATGCTTCCATTTGGCATTTTAGCTATATGTGTGTGCATGTGTGTGTACATATATGTGTGCATGCACATGTGAGTATTAATGGCTGCTCTAAAGCGGAAGTTGGCAAACGACAGCACGGGGCTAAATCCAGATTGTTGCCTGTTGCATAAACAACACTTTATTAGAATATAGCAGCGCTGTGTTCTATGTATTGCCTATGGCTACTTTCAGGCTACCATGGCAGAGTTAAGTAATTGCTACAGAGACCACGTGGTCCACAAAGCCTAAAATACTTATCTGGCCCTTTACAGAAAAAGCTCCCCATCCTTTGCTCTAAAAGTGCTGGTTCTTAAATTTCAGCGTGCATCAGAATCTCAGAAAGACTGCTGTGCCATGCCTACACCCCCTTGGTTTCTGATTCAGAGAGGTCTGCAGCAGAGCCAGGGAATCTCACCCCTAGCAAGATCCCTGGTGTTGCTGCTGCCGCTGCTGCCGCTGCTGCTACTCAGACAGGATCACTGTTTCAGATGTTACATTATATCACTTTAACTCACAACAGTCTACCTCATTATATTATACAACTTCATTCCCAGCTTTTTTGCTCGTTATATTTTACTTATTTATATGCTTTTAACTCTATTGTGCATTTCACTATTTTTGCTTTAAACCGTTCAGCTATGTGGATTCTTGTAACCGCCACCACAATGACACCCTCTGTTAAATCTAGTAGAAAAGAGGAACTGGACCAAATGGAGAATTCGACCACAGAGATGGAAAGGATAAAAGAAGAATCAAAAGAAAATGCTAGAAATTATATATATATAAAAATTGAAGAATTCACTTGATGGCCATAAGGGTCATGTTATTGAGTGACTACTGGGTTGTAAAGTTTTCATGTTTTCTTTTTCTGTCGGTGAACCAGCATTACTAACATCCACCTATAAGTTAGTGATTTCCAATTTGCGACTTATTGCTTCTAATGTGTGTCGTGAATAATTTCTTAAGTGTATTGTTTGAACACATTATTATTAAACCTTTCAATTGGAAAAAGTTCTGGCAAAATTATTTTCTCGTTTACAGTTTCTCAAAGCAGGCATATAAGCCACTTTTTCATGTCTGTTCCTCTAGACTTTATTATCTTGTCATTTTCTAGATAATAGATTATATAGGCAGGCTTTTTCAATTAGTAACTTTTATGATCTTTTTTTCATGAGTTGCTTTGACAGCTTATGATCCCCTAGTTACTTCAGGGAACTTTAGGGAGGAAAGCTTGTAGTTTCCTAGACAGGTGGTAGCCAGTGGCCCCCACCTCCATCATCTTATAAAATTCTGAAAGCTCTAAGGACACTGGAAAGACAGTAAAGACAATCTAGAGGTGGGGTTCAGTAACTCTTAAACCTTCCATTCTGATTATAATAAAGGAGCAGGCTGCTTGAAAAGAGATCAGGTGTCTTCCAGCTCTCAGGTCCAGGTTAATAAGTAGTCGAGTTATACCAGTATCAGTCCATTTGACCCCCATGCCCCAGGTACCTGGCTGTGGGATTTCTCACCCTTGTGTTTATCCTATCTTAATACAGGCTAAAAATTGGTTTTGGATTTCTAATGTAAA
>PVIA01001273.1:84881-297641 GCA_004024845.1 Tonatia bakeri
AAAAAAAAAAAACAAACAGGAGGTATTCAAGCAATTAGGAACTGGGAGAACTAGGAGAGACTTGCAATCGGAGAGAAGCAAGAAGCTAACGACTTAGAGTTTGACAGGCAGGGAGGAGCAGGGCAGCGCAGCCTATCAAGTATCTGGACCCGCAGCAGGGGAAATGCACAATGCTTTGCACCTTTAATCACTCTTCATTCCTCCTACTCTGACAAATTCCATTCTAAGGTGACACTGGCCTAGGATCCTACTAGTAAGTAACAACCACAACAGTTGGCTAGCTGACTGGTCAGTCTGGAGTGGGGAATGATCACAATTCTTTCGGAAGAGTTGGTTTTCTTTACTCCAGTTGTTGAAATGGATGCAATAACATTAATTCCCACTAAGAGGGAGAAACTGGTCATTAACTTATTCCATGTCCCAAAACCCGCATGTTTTGAGGAGAGAACACTTCTCCGAGTGTGGCATACTCACTCCTGCATTGAGTTGAATGCTCCAGATAAAAGTAGGGTGCAACGGCCACACACCCTGGGAAATGCTGCACGACCCTCTTACTAGAAGTATTAGCGCGGTCAGAGTCTTGAGAAGTCCTACAGGAAGCACACAAGCTCGTTTGGTTTTATTCACTTTCATGGCCAGTGCTTCAGTGTCCTGCTGAGGGATCTTCACACCTCTCGAGATACCTAGATATTTTCTTCTGTTTTCTAGCTTTCTGGTCCTCAGTTTCACGTTTAGATCTATAATCCACATCTATTTAATTTTTTGTATGAAGTAAAAAGGTGTGAAGTTCTTTTTTTAATAAGAAAATCCATTCTTTTTCCAACAACATGTTTATAGAGACTTTTTTTCCCATTGAATCGATTCAGCACTTTGATAAAAAAAATCAGTTAACCTTAAATGTGTGGGTCTGTTTCTGGACACACCATTCTGTTCCATTGCCCTATCTGTCTCTTCTGAGGGCAACACTTGATTATTGTAGCTTTACAGTTAAGTCTTAAAATCACATATTACAAATCATCCACCTGTGTTTTCAAGATTCTTTTAGCTAATTTACATCAGTTGCATTTCCAGATAAATTCTAGAATCATTTGACAATTTCTTCAAAAGTGCTTGTTGGAATTTTGATGGGGATTGCATTGGATATATAGATTAATTTAGGGAGAATTGGTATCTTAACAATTTTGAGTTTAATAGTCCATGATCATGGTGCAAACATTGTACTTTTTATGTTGGTCAAAGAAATTCTTACCCTCACAGAAATTATGTTTTAGTGGGGAAGACTGTACATATGTTGAATAAAATAAATTAAATAATGTTGGGTGGCTATTTTTTTTTAAGAAGTATATCAGGGTAAATAGAACGGGAAATGTGGTGGAAGTAGAGTAGAGGTGTCTCCAAGGAAGGCATTTGAATAGTGAGCTGAATGAAGGGGAGGAAGAAATACAATGTAGGGGAAGAACTTTCCAGGCAAGGAAGGACTTGAAGCAGGAACAAGCTTAATGTCCTCCAGAAACAACAAAAACACCTGTGTACCTGAAGCAAACTGAGCGAAAATAATGCTAGGCAATGATGTAAAGCAAATGATCAGAAGGACATGGACAAGGGTTTGGATGTTAGAGGCAGCTATTGGAAGTTTTTAAAAAAATCTGAAAGGGTCTTGGTTAAGATTCAGCCAGTACATACCTGTATGGCCTTCCAGGTTGTTAAAACACTGAAATATTTCAAATCCGGTTAGGAAACAGCTGCTTCCAGGGTAGCAGTCTCCCCTGCTGTGCTGGCACCTTTCCCAGAACCCCCAGCCCCCAATGTCTGTCCTATGAACCAATAACTGAATAAGTAACCTAGCCTAGCCCAGCAGAGGCTATTGAGTCGGGGAAGTTAATCAGCTCAGGAACCTAAAATCACTGAAATTCACCAATCTAAGGATGAGTAAAGTTTCAGGTTATTATAGTCCTTGATGCCCTGGCTGGGTAGCTCAGCTGATTACAGCATCATCCTCCTATGCCAAGGTTGCAGGTTCAATCCCTGGTTAGGGCACATGAAAGAATCAATCAATAAATTAATAAACAAGTGGAACAACAAATTGACTTTTGCTTCTCTCTCCCTTTCTCTCTCTCTAAAATCAATAAATTGAAACACGCATACACACACAGTCCTAAAGCCTGCTTCGGACAGAGGGCCGTGAGCTTTCATTCCATCGAGGGTCAGCTGGGGCCCAACACCATCATGTGGGCTCCCGCTCAGTCCAGCAGGAACGAGACGCAGGCTAGAGAAACAGACTGAATGTCCCTGAGGTCTGAGATGAAGACAGAGGAGAGGGGAAATCCGCTGCACTTCTACATAAACAATTTATCTCCTCAGAACTTCCTGAGCTAATTTGAAAGGCTAGTGGCCAACAGACAGCCTTTATAACTTTTATATATTAACAACATCTAACTTTGTTTCTATATTAAAAGTCATAAAATTGTGGAGTGCCAGGAGTTTTTTTTTTTAATACATTGCAGCAAAAGGGAAATGGAAAATACCAACCTCTCAACACCAAATGCAATCTTCACATTCTCAAAGCTGCACTCAATATATTAAGTCAGTGCTTGTGTAACAATGTGTAGTTCCTGGAATCCTAATCTCAACGCAGAAATACAAACAGGAATGAAGCAATTCTAATTTCAATTATATGAAATTATTTTACACACTATAGTACTAGAAAATTAGTACATATGTTGAAATCTTAAAAACAGGTTTCTCAAGTTACATGAAGTTTCTAAGGTTGCTTGCCATTCCCATCCATTCCACAGAATTCCTCCTCTCTGAGAACACATCCAGCTGCTCTTACATCTAGGACCCCAGCGTCTTCTTACACAGTGTTCAGGTTCTACTTTGTTCTCATTTATTTCATTTATTTGAACATCAGCAGCTTGGGCTGAAATACCCGTGAGACCACTAAATATTTGCTAACAGGAACGTGTAACAGGAACCTAAACTAAAGGAGAAGCAACTGGAAGAACACCAGGGAGAAATCAAAGGACTACTTAGAGATAATCCATCTCTGGGCGCCAGACATATATTCACTTTTATTTTCCGACTGTAAGCAACTTCACGCAACCAGAGATAAGATATTAAAAAGCATCTTATGCACACAGGACTTGTTTTAGAATAACACTTGTTAAAAAAAAGTCACAGCTTTTTCCTTTTCATTGTTTAACATAAACTGCTTGTGAAAATGCTGAAACTTTCTTTTAAGTAGGTCTAGTATACAAGACTTAGGGCCAGGCAGATGGAAAATATTCCTACAATCCTTTTTATATTCAAATATGGTAAATTTTTAAAATCAAAACTACTTACACCACAGCAAGCTGAAGTCTGAACCGACTGACAGCAGGAAACTACCGGCAAGCCACCTGCTTCTTCACAGACTAAACTTTGTTCCCTCGCTGGCGGTTGCTGGGTCCGGTTCCTGCAGACACACATTTACTGTGGCCTCGGGAGCTGCCGCCCCGTGAGGGAGGTGGGAGGGCTTGTCAACTTAACTCCTGCTTGATAACCACTGATCAGCAACTTCCTACAGGTTCATTTCAATGTGTTTAAAGAGACAAATTTAAGGAAGATTATTGGGAAAACCTGAAAGAAATCTCAATAATCCTTAATGGCTGGGCTTTGGCTTCAGAGGGGATTTTGTTCCTAAATGTTCCTGGAAAACAAAACAAAAAACCGATAGTCCTCTGAGCTTCAAAAAATCTTGCTTTCTTCCTCTGATAAAAGTTTTCCTAATTCCTCAGAATCTGTACACTGTGCGATCATGGCCAGAAAAAAAGGCCAGAAAGTTGCTTCTCTACTGCAGTCTCCCACCGCCCCCATTGTCCCCAATTTTTACTAGTTAGGAAAATCAGAGTTCTTATTAAATTTAGTGCTTCCTGACACTTCAACCACCTGCCAATCTAATGTAAAGTGAGAACTTGGGTCCAAAGTTCTGTTCTCTGCCAGCAAAATGTTAGGCTGCCTCATCCCCTTTCACATCCCTACGCTTCCTACCCTTCTGAGCTAGTATATGTCTGTAATTGGTAGCATTAGCCTTCAAAGCAAAACCCATTTATTATGTACTTGGTGCACTAATCATTTTACAAACATTATCTCATTCTGTCCTAGACATGAAATTTTAGGGTCATCTCAATTCTCTGTCTGATTCTCTGTATCCAGTTTAGCTCCTCCACTATTCCTGGTGACTCCCGGTAATAACCACTGAGTAGGCAATACAACCATCCATTCCTCCCAAAGGTGTGCATGCCCTTCTCACCAGAATCTGTGAATGCATCACCTTGCATGACAAAAGAGACTTTGCATATGTGGTTAAGGTTGAGGATTTGAGATGGAGAGATTATACAAATGGGTGTAAAGTAGTCACATGAATCCTCTAAAAGCAGCAAACCCTTCGCAGCTGTGGTCAGAGAGAGGCAAAGTGAGGACTGGACTTGCTCTTGCTGGCTCCTGCAGATGGAGGTAGGGGGCTACCTGAGGTTGAAACAGGAAAGGAAACAAATTCTCCTCTAGAGCCTGCAGAAGGGGACGCAGCCCTGAGACACCCTGACTTTGGTCCAGTTTAGTCCAGTCCGTGCTGGATTTTTGATCTACAGATTGTAAGATAGTACATTTGCATTATTTTTAACCCATTAATTTGCTATAATTTGTTATGGCAGCAATAGAAAAATAATACAGGTGCTTTAATTTCAAAAATGTCCCTTTGAAATATAATACAGTATACCTAGAACTAAGTATTCTTACTCCAACTGAGGTCTAATGAAGAGCAAAATAATTGTGCAACTATCAAATTCCTTAATCTGGATACTATATTTTTATAAATGCAACTCAAGATTGTTTTATTTATTTTAAAATGTTTATTTATTGATTTTAGAGAGAGAGGAGGAGAAAAGAAAGAGTGAGAAAGGAAGAAACATTGATTTGCTGTTCCACTTACTGATTGATTCTTGTACGTGCCTTGACTGGGGATTGAATCTGCAACCTTGGCATATCAGGATGATGCCCTAACAACTGAGCTACCCAAAAGCTCTGCATTTCATCTCCAAAATTATTTGGAAAAAAAAAGATGGCAGAGTCAGGCACCTTGCTGGTTTGCGTGTCCAAAGAGGCCTGACTCTCCTCTCATTTTTTCCAACTGAATTTGGAGATGGAACACAGAGCTTTACATTCGATCCTGTTAAACTCCGCCTCATGGTTTTGGCCCCTCCATCTGAACCATTACGATAATTTTGAACCATGCCTGTGTACTTCGTCATAGGGAGCATCCTTCTCAAACCTGACCGCATCTACAAAATTCTCATGCGCTCCCCGAGTGACCAGCAAACGAACCCCGAGCAGTCACCGTCAGGCGCGGAGGACAGGGCCCTGTCCCTGGAGGCCTTCGGTCTGACGCTGCTCCGTGCGCCCCCACTCTCTGGGTGCACGGGTTTGATCTGCTGCAAAATCACCTCTCACATAGCTGACATTTTAACACTTCATCAAACATATCAGGAAAATAAAATTTCTAATAAATAAAGAGATGTCTATAACATACCAGTCCGCTAGAATTCTACGGTTAATGGAATGCAGTCATTTGCTATGAGCAGTTTTTTCGTGATCAGTGCTGTCTCTTAGGGACAATCACTTTCTTTTGTAAGAGTTTACAAACTATCAGTTAATTATTCTCTCTAGAAGCCTACTTGAAATTAAAAGGAAATCTACCCAATTGTGGAAAGTGACAACGATTTTGTTCTCAAAAGAGGAGATATAAATGGGGGGTGGGAGTAAGGGGAACACCGTGAAAGAAGACACAGTAGAAGGAATGCGTGTGGGTGCCCTTAGGAGAGTATAAAACCAGGAGGATTAGAGCATAGTCTTGTTGGAAAGTAGTGTGAAAGTGGGTTGAAAGATTAACATAAGGTCTTGAAAAGGGGATTATAATTTTAACTTAATAAATCAGAAAGTGGGAAGAACTAAAAAATTCTAGTAAGAAAATATAAGAAGAAGAGTACTTTAATAACCTACTTGATAAATGGGCAAAGTATATGGACAGTTCACAAAAGAAAGAACAAAAATTGCTCTTAAATATGTGAAAAGACACACCACTGCACTCGTTATAGGAGAAATTGAAATTAAAAATACAATAACATAATTTTAACCTATCATGTTGGTAAAATTCAAAAAGTCTCATAAGATGCAATGGTGGTGAGGCTATGGGAAAATCATGAAGGGTACGTTGGCAGAATCTCTCTGAAAAGAAATTGGCAACCAAATTATGAACGCACATAACTTTTACCCAGCAATAACTATGAACGTGGACACACACTGCAGCATTGTTTGTAAAAGAAAAGATGTCAGTCAGTAGGGGACTGTTCAATCAAGTTACAGTAGAGTTATCCAATGGGAGGTTGGAATAAGACACAAAGAACTTTGGGTTACTGATAATGATTAAGCTATGTTAAGTTTAAAAAAGTAAAGTACAGAGCAGTATATTTAGGACACTATTTGTGCTTGTACGTCTGAGTGTGTGTGGGGAGGGAGAGAGTGGGAGTCTCTGGAAGAATATCTGAAAAAGAAGAAACAGTGGGTTGTCTTGACCAAAGGATAGCTGTGGTGCAGAGGTGGGAAGGAGACTTATACACCTTTTTTAAAGATTTTATTTATTTCTTTTTAGAGAGAGGGTAAGGGAGGAAGAAAGAAAGGGAGAGAAATGTCAATGTGTGGTTGCCTCTCATGCACCCCCAACTGAGGACCTGGTCCGCAACCCAGAGATGTTCCCTGACTGGGAACTGAACTGGCAGCCCTTTGGTTCTCAGGACTGCGCTCAATCCACTGAGCTACACCAGGCAGGGTGACTTATATATCCTTTTGTCCTGTTTGAATTTTTACTGAAGCTGGATTACCTATTGAAAAAGAAATATTATATGCTGAATGACAGTCTGGCAAAAGTATAGTAGTGGAGAATCTAGTGAAAACTGGATAGTCTGGATTTTAATTAGTAGTTGTGTACCAATGTCAATTTTGTAATTTTGACAAATGAGCCATGCTTATTAAGATGTACGTTTAACATCAGGAGAAACTGGCTAAAGACATTATTTTCGCAACCTTTTTGTAAACCTAAAATTATTCCAAAAATAAAAACCTTATTAAGACAAGAAATAAATTAACATATAAAAAGTTGTTAGAGTAGCTACAGTGGAAATAGCTTAGAGAGAGAAGATTTTAGAACCAAATAGGCCAGATGGGAAACTAGAAGCAATCTTGGCATGAGGTGACAAGGACCTCAACAGGGTTCAAGTTATGAAAATACAATGAAAAGAACTAATACATATAAGATACATTTCAAAAGAAAAAAAATCAACAAAATATTTCTATAGCAAAGAGCAGACTTAAGAATAGTGATACCAGTGACAAAAGATGGTAATTAGAGGAGGAAGCTGCTTTCAAAGAAAATGAGATTCTTTAAATTCACTCATTCAATAAACACTTGTTGGTGCCTACAATGCCAGGCTCGGTGCAAGGCACTGGGGATGCGGGAGTGAGTTTATAAATGCTGCGTATGAAGTGACCCTGCAATGTCCTAGCTGAACTGTCCAAAAGGCACCTGGGTATTACAAGCGAGAGGACAGACTGGGGAAGCTGAGAAAGGTGATGTCGGGTAAGGAAGGAGAAGCTAAAACTAAATGGAAACAGAAGCACAACCAGGGACAAGAGAGGAGCAGCAAAGAAGACAGGGAAGCAATGGCCAAAGAGTTTTGAAAAGAAACAGGATAGGGAAACCAAGGGAAAATAAAGGTCAAAGAAGGATTCCATCAAATTCTCTGTCCAAGAAATGACACACAAAAGACCACAACACAGTTGGCTAAAAAAAGAGAGATCACTGACGGCAGAGGAGGTGACTCAGGAGGACCTTTGATACTTCCAGTGAACCCTAAATGGAACCCACACTGCAGAACTCAAAATTTTCTTACAAGAAAGCATTATGATTTAAGGCCTTTGGAAAATAGGATTCTGTTTATTATCATGCTTCTCAAACCGGGATATTTGAAGCCACAGGATAAATCTTTATGCAGTGTCAGCTTTATTTGGGGGGGGGGGGAAAGGTATTGAAACAGAGAGAAGAACGCAAAATTTGCACAAGCTTTTAAGATACATCCTGAAATGCAAGTATACAATGTTTTTACAGGAGGTCACCTTCCTACGTCTAGGGCTACAAATTCACTCTCCTCTTCTGTAAAGGGGAACTGGGGTAGAAACCATAATGGCTAACTATGCTGAAATGCATGCTTGCTATTAAAACTCAGGACACCTAATTATTTAAAAAATAACTTTATGAACCATGGTCTTGCATGGAAAATTACAATCAATATTTCACATTTAAAGAAGTAAAATAGTGGACAAAATCTTCAATTTATCATATTTCCTACTATTTGCTATTGCTTTTTATGTAACAATCTATTTAACTTATATCTGTAGCTAGAGCTTAGCTATAAAGGAATGCTATTTGTAGAATGATGAACACACACTAAGTACCAACCAATACTATACATACACATGCATACATGTGTGTACATGTTTATACATGTGTGGCATGTGCATGTACACATATATGTGTGTATACAGTAGTCCCCCCTTATCTGCAATTTTGCTTTCTGTAGATTCAGTTACCCACAGCCAACTATCATCCAAAAACATCACATGAGAAATTCCATAAATTAACAATTCATAAGTGTTAAGTTGTGTGCCATCCTGAGTGGTGTGATGAAATCTTGCACCATCCACTCTGTCCTGCCCAGGGTGAGAATCTCCCCTTCGTCCAGCGTAGCCACACTGGACAGCTACCTGCCTGCCAGTCAGTTAGAAGCCGTTTGGGTTATCAAATCAACTGTCTCAGTATGGCAGTGCTTGTGTTCAAATAACCCTTATTTTACTCAATCTTGGCCCCGAAGCATGAGAGTAGTGATGCTGGCAGTTCAGACATGCCAAAGAGAACCCCGAAAGTACTGCCTTTAAGTGAAAAGGTGAGTACACTATAACATATTTTGAGAGAGATCCCATTCACATAACTTTTATTACAGTTTATTATTGTACTTGTTCTATTCTATTATTAGTTATTGTTGTTAACCTCTTACTGTGCCCTGTTTATAAATTAAATGTTTTCATAGGTATGCATTATAGGAAAAAACAGTACATTGCAGGTCCTTGAATAACATAGTTTCAGTCACCATTGTTTCATTATGTTGATGAGACGCCGTAGGAACTTAATTAACTCTTGCTTATATCAACTAGCCTATGGTAAAGTTGACTTTGTTACGCATTGCTTTGCTTACAGTTGCCGAACCTATTGACAACATTAAGTGAGGTCCTACTGTGTTTCGGTCCTATCTGTGCTTTCGTGCATCCAGTGGGGGTGTCGGAACGTACCCCCAAGGACAGGCGGGGGAGACGACTGTGCATGCATGCATCTGAATACACACAGTGTGAACGTAAGTGTTAACACAAGAACTGGTGACTGTGCTTCAGATTCTAATTTACATAAAAACAAACGAAACCCTGACTTAAGTGGAGACAAGTATACCAGTGAAGTGGAAGTGTATTTTTCATAAGTAATTTTTTGCCAAGTGAAGTAAAATACTACTTTGGCAGTAGGTAGGTCTTCACAGACAAGGCTAAGCACAAATTTGAAAGCTTTGCTTTGATATTTCCCATCTAATTTTAAACAGCCTCAGTGTACAAACCACAAGGCAATACTTCCACCAAGTAGAGATTTCTTTTATATCTTTTGTGTGAGAAAGGCCATTAGAGCAATAACAGTAAGTAATAAAACTAATAAAACACATAAAACTAATCAATACGCTGTACAGGACTATACAGACATGATAAAACCATTGAAATAAGCAAGAAAATTATTAATTCAAAAGTCAGAACTCTGGTTATCTCTGAGGGAACGAGAAAAGTCTGGGATGAGAAAGAATGCGCAGGAGACACTGGAGGTGACAGTGACCTTGCTTTTTTGGAACTGGGCTGTAGGCGCGCCTATGCTCTCTTCATAATTATTCCAATAAGCCTTATAGATATTTATATATATTTTCCATCTACTTGATATTTAATGAACACCTTTTATAAAAGCTCCCCGTTGTCCAAAGGTAGACAGCGAATGAGTCTGCCGTCACAGCAGCAGTGTGAGGGATATGGAACAGGAGGGACAGAGATCACCAGGTTACACAGGTCCCTGCAGGTCAGACCCCAGGCCCCTTGCAAAGGACCTACCGACACACACATAATTGCAGCAGGAAAGACCTGAAAGTCATACAATAATTAAAATTAAAACTAAATTCAATATGCTATCATCTTATGAGGCACCATATAGGCCAATTTTAACATTAAATAAACCATGGCTTTACAGAAGCAGGACTGAATACACTGCTGGCCTATGGATGAATTCCTCTTCCTACTTTTTAAACAGTCAGCATTTCATTGTGTATGTGGACCCCACAAAACGCAAGTACAGGATGACAATACTTTAATTCATCACGTATATCCAGCAATGTTCGCTGAGTCAAATGCCTGTCTGTCTGTCAATGTCATTTAAGGGCAGGTTTATAAAGCTTCAAGAGCGGTAACTGGGTCTGTTTCAACCAATATAACTACCGAGGAAAACACAATGAAATCATTTTTAAGAATTCATGCCTATACTCTGTCTCCTGATATTTTAATGGCTAGACCATGGAAAGCTATTTTTCCAAGCATTAGATATTTTGCTAATCTGGAAGAGATATAATAGACTACAAAGATATAAGCTTAACCTCTAAATTAATTACATTTACTATTTTTGATTTGAAATATAAAAGAAATGCAGTTTGAGCTCTCCCTTTAATATTAAAAAAAAGCCACTAAAAAGAATCAGTTAGTTAATGTTTATACAAAGACAATTTCCCCCCTTTTTGTTTCTTTAAAGTTTTAATGGGTGAGTGACCTTGCTGGAATTCCCCATCAGTTCTGCAGTATCTATTTGGAAGTTTCAAACAGAAACTACTTTCACATGATACATTAGAATGGCATGCCAAGTGGTATCAGTCTCTGCACTTTGAACTTTGATATCACAGGTGAATCAATAAACTTTATAAAATGAAAAGCTTTTTTTCCCCTTTAGGCCATTTAAGAAAAGATCAAAGTTAAATATGTATGGTATTATGTATTTACAGGATCGATTATACACAGAAAAACTTCATATATTTACTCAGTTCAAGAAATTTACCCTTGATACAGCTTCAAGGTGTCGAAAACAGGACAATTTTTAAGTATGTCAAACACGGAATATATCACGCTGAAGTGGGAATCTGAACCCATAATTAATCCTTGTTACATTAATATGATTACCTTAAAGTCTAGATGCTAGAAGGCATTTTTGGTTTTGCTTATTTTGGACTTTCTAAAATATCTAGTTCCACAGAGAGGAAGTTATTTCAGATTTACTGTGAAAAGCCTTATGGGAATCCTGTCCTTTCCAGGGTGAGGCAGTTATGAAACTAACCATAGACCACCGAAAATCAATAGTCATAAGCAACAGTGGGGGTGATTTAGAATGGAAGCAAAACATTTCCCCAGTCTAGGCCACACCTCTAATTCCACGCATGGCACTTCTTGTTTTCGAGAGGTGAAAGTACAGTAAATGTTGCCCTGGACTTTTAGCCCAGTCAACTATCTTGTTCTCAAAAGCTGTTCCAGGACAGAAAAACAATGAAACATTTCACAATCTGAATTTCTACAGAGCACACCAGGGTTTCAGAAGTTGAGATGACAGGTAGTGACTGGAAAAGAGGAAAGTATCAGGGAAAGTTTGGCAGAGGGAGTATCTCTACACTATTTTATAACAACGGCTGGAATCTTCTGCGAAACATCCAGGAGCCTCAGTGGGCCTGGGGACCTTCCTGGGCTGCCGAGAGAACAAGTAAACGTGTTTCTGGGGCTGACAGCACATACATGGGATTGCGAAACTCACATTCTCAAAACGGGGAGGAAGCCAAGGGTGCTACTATTTGAATAGTCCTAGGAAACTCATTCTAAAATCAAAGAAAATTAAGGTACCAGTCTTATCAAGGTACCCCTGCTTGGAGCTCTTTAAAGACAAATAGTTTTGAGACAGTTTAATTCAAAGTGGCTTCTGACTCAACTCCTAGGAAGTTGTCTTTAAGCTCCAACAAAAGAGTCTGGCTTTCTTCTGGAAAGTTGGGTGTAGCTTTCACTCACCACCGTGAATGTCAGAAGCAGAAAGCAGCTAGAATAGAAAACAAAAGAAAAATAAATGAAGAGAAATGGCAATGATAGCAGAGTGGCAGGTGCTGACTCGCTCTGTACATCACAGGAATAATTAGATATTTGGAAAGTTATGCCATATTATTTTCACTTCTTTTTCTTCTCACATCACTCTTTTTTTCCCTTCATATTTCCATTTGGACAATTTCTATTGACCTATATTCAAGTTCAAATATTCATTCCTCAGCTGTGTCCTGTCTGTTGGTAAGCCTGTCAAAGATGTTCTTCACTTTGGGTAACGTATTTTTTATTTTAGTATGTCCATTCGACTCTTTTATAGTCTATATTTCTCTGCTAAAATTCCTCATCTGTTCATGCATATGTCCCACCTTTTCTACTAGTTCTTTAATATATTAATCATAATTAAAGTTACTGTCTGATAGTTCCAACAGGAGTCATCTCTGTGTCTGGGACACTGCTTTATCTTTTCAAAATGTGTTGTTTTTGTCACATATTTTGCAATTTTTTATTGTAGGCAAGGCCAGACATTGCCTCCAGAATGGCCATACACACTGTGAAAAAGAAGAGTTACTCCTGAAAATGGGCACATTTATTCTGTTCCGCAGCCAGGTAAACTGAAATGTCAGAGATATTATCTAGTTGGTAGTTGAGCAGAGTTTATTGTTTAATTGTTGCTATAGTTGCCTTCTGTGTACCTCCCTCCAGCAGTGGGCAGCAGCTACTTTGAGTTCCTTGTAGACCATGGGACACTTAAGGGATTTATTCAGTGTCCCTTCTCCCTCCTCAGCTTTCAGTGGTCACTGCATGCCTGTGCCACAGAGGAGGGTCCTTCTCTGTATCTTTGCCCCACCCTAAGTGGTAGACTGCTGATGTTTGTTACTCAGTGCTGTCTTGGTTCTCTTGGTCCAGCCTCCGTCTTAGGCAGGCCTTATGCACCCAGGCCTTGGGAGGACTTTCTGCACCCCCACCCCAACCTATATGCTACCTTGTATCTGTGAGGGAACCAGCAAAAAACTCCCCCGCAACCAATATTCCACACTAAATACGAGGGAGCTGCAGCTGCTGGTGGTGAGGTGTCTGCATCTCCCCAGGGCAGAAATCTTTTGCTTTTACCCTACCTCCAGTGAACCTTTGTCTGGACCCTGAAAACAGAAAGGTTTCCCGTCCCTCCCGGGTGCATTAAGATTTTTGCTTCATATGAGAATGACTGGTAGAGTGGCAGGGTTTTGTAACAGTGTATTCTAAAACGTTGCTTTCCCCGATCTTCTGTCTTGTGCTCAATCTTTTATGGCACCAGTGGAAGCTGCTGTAAATGCAATTGTGTCACCCCTCCCCCCTAAAGATAAGTTGAAGTCCTAACCCCTAGTATCTGTGAATGTGATTATTTGAAAATGGGCTCTTTATAGATGTAGCCAAGTTGAGATGAGGTCATACTGGGATGGGGAGGGCCCTAAGCCAACACGACTGGAGTCCTTTAAGTAAACATGGTGGCACAGGAAACCCCAAATCTTGCCCCCCACAGGGGTCAGCAGATGGCAGAATAGGAAGTCCGAGATCTAATTCCCCCCCACAGACATCAACTTAACAGTAATATATGTTCTAAAAAGCCTTTATGTGGCCTCCATACACCAGCTAAGAAGTCGTAGTACCCCAGGAAAGCTCAAAGCCAAGAACAGTCACACTGACATGGGTAAGAAAGACATTACGTTGTACCTGTTACAGCCCTTCCCTCATATTGGCACAGTTCATTCTGACCAGAGTAAACACCCAACTCACAACTGCCCCATCAGGAGGGAAAGAGAAGAGTAGAATGTATGCGTAATGTTCCAGCTTTTGGAGGGACTGCCTGTGAGACTGGTTTCTGTCTTACCTGACTTGGAGTGCTGAGGTCATTGGCATACTTTGGATCCCTAGAGCAGAGAAGAGCTTAGAGGCTAGTGGCAACAAAAGAAAATCCGCAATACTACAGACTAACACCAGAGGAACCAAGAGACTACAAACTCCTGAAAAATTAACCGGTGAATCTCCCTAACTGGGAAAGCACATATGCAAGTCCAGAGAAGATTCGTCTGCACAGAATGTTTGAGAGGTCCCTAGAATCTATAGGAGGGCTAACTGGTGAAGGTACTCCCCTGTATGGAACAAGTCCATAGAACTGGGAGAGGTGGCTGTTTTGTTTTTTTTCAAATGCACAATTCCCAGCAAAAAGTAACAAGGCATATGAGGAGACAGGGAAACATGATCCAATCAAAGAAACAAAATGAATCTCCAAAACTGACCCTAAAGTAATGGAGGTCTATGAATTACCTGACAAAGAATGCAAAATAATTTTTTTTAAAGATTTTATTTATTTATTTTAGAGAGGGAAGGGAGGAAGAGAGAGAGAGAGAAACATCAGTGTGCGGTTGCTGAGGGACATGGCCTGCAACCTAGGCATGTGCCCTGACTGGGAATCGAACCTGCGATGCCTGGTTCGCAGCCCGCACTCAATCCACTGAGCTACACCAGCCAGGGCGCAAAATAATTTTTTAAACCCTCATCTGAGGATATGTTGATTTTTAGAGAGAGAGGAAAGAGAGAGAGAGAAACATTGATCAGTTGCTTCCTGTATGCCCCTGACTGGGGATCAAACCCACAGCCTAGGTATATGCCCTGAAAGGGGATTGAACTGGTGACCTTTTGGTGTACAGGACAATGCTCCAACCAACTGAGCCACTCAGCTAGGGTACAAGAAGTTCTTAAAGATGACCTATGTGCTACAAAAGAACACAGATAGACAACTAAAGAAAATCAGGAAAATGATGCATGAACAAAATGAGAATATCAATAAAGCTAGAAAAACTAAGCCCAATTAGCAGAAGGAAGGAAATAACAAAGATCAGTGAAATAACAAAGTAGAGAATAGAAAAACAATATGAAAAAAAAAATCAATGAAACTAAGAGCTGCTTTTTTGAAAAGATCAACAAACATGACCCTCCTTAGCTAGACAAAAGAATAAAAAGAAGACTCAAATAACAAAAATCTGAAATGGAAGAGGAGACATTACAACTGGTACCACAAAAGTAAAAAGAAATCGGAAGAGTCTACTGTGAACGATTATACACCAACACACTGGATAATCTAGAAGAAGTGAATACATTTCTAGAAACATACAAATTCCCAAGACTTACTCCTGAAGAAACAGGAAATCTGGAGAGACCTATAACTAGTAAAAATAGTGAATTAGTACTCCTAAACTTCCCAGCAGAGAAACATCCAGGACCAGGCTTTAATAAAGAGTTCAACCAAACATTTACAGAACAATTAATACCATACCTTCTCAAACTATTCCAGAATAGTGAAAAGGAGGGAACCCTTCCAAAGTTATCTTATGAAGCCAGCATACACTGATACTAAAATGAGAAAAAGATACTACAAGAAAATGACATACCAATATTCCTGATGAACATTGATACAAAAATCCTCAACGAAATACTGGGAAACCAAATTCAACTATACATTAAATGGATTATATACCATAACCAGGAGGGATTTTTCCTGGAATGCAAGGATGGTTCGATATACAAAAATCAACTAATATAATATAATACATTAACAGAATGAAAAACAAAAATATGATAATCTCAATTGACAAAGAACAAGCAGTTGACAAAAATTAATACCCTTTTATGATTAAAAAACACTCAAAAACTCATAACAGAAGAAAACCATCTTAAAACTTTTTTTACCCTCACCCAAGGACATTTTTCATTGCTTTTAGGGAAAGGGAGAGAGAGAAAAACATCGACGCAAGAAAGAAGCATTGACTGGCTGTCTCCCATATGCACCCAGACAGGGATCATACATGTCAGGACTAGAGATCAACTCTGCAACCTAGGCATGCGTCCTGACTGAGATTCAAACCCGCAACCTTTCGGTTATGGGACAACATTCCAACCAACTGAGCCACACTGGCCGTGGCAGAAGAAAACTACCTTAACATATTAAAGGCCATATATGAAAAGCCCATACCAAACACCATACTCAGTGGTGAAAACCAAAAGCTTTCCCCTTAAGATCAGAAACAAGGCAAGGATTCCTGCTCTGCCACTGCATTTCAACATAGTGCTGGAAGCCCTAGTCAGAGCAATTAGAAATAAACAAATGAACAAACAAAAAACAAAACTAAAAGGTATCCAAACTGAAAAAGAAGTAAAATTATCTCTGGTCACAGGTGACACGATCTGATACATAATGTAAAAACCCTAGAGAGCCCACAAAAGCACCGGCAGGACTAACACATTCAGCACGGTTGCAGAGCGCCACATCAGCGCACGGAAATCAGCAGTGTTTGTGTCCACTCACAACGAACCATCGGAAAAGGAGACTAAGACGACAACCCCAGTTACAGTGGTGTCAGAAACGGTAAACACTTAGGAATAAAATTAATCAAGAAGATGCATATTTGTACACTAAAGATTACAACACATGACTGAAAGAAATTAAAGACACAAAGAAAAGGAAAGACATCCTGATTCACGGAGTGGAAGACAATACAGGGTTGGGCCAAAGTATCTTTGCAGCTGTGAGCACACAACACACAGAGTTTATTCTTGTATTAGTATTTACTAGTTACTGTGTCATTTTCCATATGATCAACTGTAAACCTAGCTTTGCCCCACCCTGTACTGTTAAGATGTCCATGCTACCTATAAATTTATAGATTAATGTAATCCCTATCAAAATCCCAATGGCACTTTTTTACAGGAATAGAGACAAAAATTTTGAAATGCATATGGAACCTCAAAGGACCCTAATTTGTCAAAATAATGTTTTTCTTGTAAAAGAAAAACAAAGCTGGAGGCCTCACACTTCCTGACTTTAAAACCCATTACGAAGCTACAGAAATCAAAACGGTTTGGTACTCACATAATGACAGACATCTAGGCCAATGGGGGCGGGGGGAGAAAACCTGGAAATAATTCTGACTTATATGGTCAAATGATCCTCAGTGAGGAAGTGAAGGCTACACAATGGGAGAAGGATGGTCTCTTCAACAAATAGTATAAGGAACACTGGACATCCACATGCAAAATAATGAAGTTGGACCCTTTACCTCACACCATATAAAAACAGTAACTCAAAATAAATTAAGTAACTAAACATAAGACCAAAAACTATAAAACTCCAGGGAGAAAACATAGGTGAAAAGTCATGACATTTGATTTGGCAGTGACTTCTTAAATATGACAGCTAAAGTAAAGGCAACAGAGGCAAACAGACAAACAGGACTACACTAAACTTACAGACTTCTGTGTAGTGAAGGAAACAATCAACAGACTGAAAAAGAAACCTACAGAATGGGAGAAAATATCGGTAAGCCACATATACGATAAGGGGTAAATAGCCAGAATACATGAAAAAGTTCTGTAACTTAACAACAAATAATCTGATTTAAAAATGAGCAATTTGAATAGACATTCTCCAAATAAGATACACAAATGGCCAAGAAGCATATGAAAAGATCCTCAAATTCACTAATTAACAGTGAAGTACAAATAAGAACCACAATGAGATATCATCTCACATGTTAGGATGTACATTATAAAAAAAAAAAAACAACAGAAAATAAAAGGTATTGGTGATGATGTGGAGAAAACCCTGTGCACTATTAGTAGGAATATGAAAATGACACAGCTGCTCTGAAAAATAGTATGGAAGTTCTTTAAAAATCAAGCATGGAACGACCATGTGATCCAGCAATCTCACTTCTGGGTATACAAGGTCTGTCCGGAAAAAGTCCAACCATTGTTAATGTAATGAGTTCAGTTTGCACCAACTTCACTGTAACCCGGCAGCCAAGGGAGTAGATTGGAATGCACATGTGTGAACAATGACTTCACTGTACTAGTCAGTGGGGGTGGTAAACGTTGGGTGAGCATGTGTACTGTGTGGCCACTACCTTCAGAGTCAGCAGAACAACAAATCCGTATCAAATTTTGTGTTAAGCTTGAACATTCCTTCGTGGAAATTATTCAGATGATTCAGAAGGCCACAGCTATGGGCAACTGGTGATTGGCAGCTTCATCACAATACACCCACTTACGTATCACACCTCTCGTGCAGAGTGTTTCGGCAACATCAAATCACCCAGGTGACTCAGCCCCCCTACAGCTCTGATTGGGCATCCTGTGACTTCTGACTATTCCCAAAACTAAACGACCTTTGAAAGGGAAGACATTTCAGACTTTCCATGACATTCAGGAAAATATGATGGGGCAGCTAATGGTGACTGGGAGAACTGTGTGAGGTCCCAAGGTGCCTACTTCAAAGGGGACTGAAGAGTCATTGTCCTATGTATCTTGTATCTTCTTCAATAAATGTCTCTATTTTTATTACATGACTAGATACTTTCTGGACAGACCTCTGTCTTTCTGAAAGTATAAGAGATATTTGCATTTTCATGTTGATTGCAACATTATTCACATTAGCCAAGATGGGAAAGCAACCTAAATGGCCATCAGTGGGTGAATGGAAAAGAAAATGTGGTGTGTATACACACATGGACTATAAAGTAGCCTTAAAAAAAAAGGAAATCCTGTCAAATGCTATAACATAGATGAACCTGGAGAATATTATAGTAGTGAAAGAAACCAGTCACAAAAAGACAACTATTGCATAATTCCACTTCAACTGGGGTATTTACAGTAGTCTAACTACTATAGTAGTCATTCAACTACGGTTTTCCCCCTAATATAAACTTTTTTAGATTTGAGAGTTTAATTTTCACGAATAACTACAAGTGCTTTTTAATCTAAAACCACATCTAGAAAACACATTGCTTATTTTTGGTTTATTAATACTTTTAATTTTGGCACAAATTATTTATCTAAAGAACATTACCACATTTTCATATTCCATGCTTATCATTAAAATCTCTGAACAAGTTAATTTCACAAAATGTCCTCTATCTTGGTATTTGTTTCAACTTTTGTCTCCAGTCCACACAGGAATCTCCAACACATACACGTACACTAGTGCTTCTCCTTTGAATTGGATTCATACCCATTTCTGACCTATGGGTCAGAAACCAAGGAGTCCACTGGAGAGTCCAAGCTGGAGATAAAAATTTTCAAGTAAAGATGGTATGAAAACCTTGAGACTAGATAAGGTCATCAAGAGAAATGAGTCTAGGTAGAAGAAATAGGGAAGTAGCAGGCAACCCAAAGTGGAGGCCAAGTAAAGACAGTGTTTCCAGGAAAGGACAAGTGACTACCTGTATCGATGCTATATGAATTATTTAGTGACCACGCATTCGACTTAGAACATATGTACCAATTTTGAAAAAATTTTAATATTTTAACATCTATATTCATTAAGTACATCGAACAAAAATTTTATGGATAATTAAGATTTATTTACTTGGTTTTATAGCTTATCAAGTACTATTGTAGAGTATATTATACATAATGTATTTGTATGTGTATACAGGGTCTGGCACAAATAATGCCCCTTTTTATTACAAAATTTTTTACTAGAGAATCATAGTCATATAATTCTGTAATATAATATCACACTCAAGTATACCGTATTTCATTTTAGGTGAAATGTTCAAATTAAAACTACGAATTATGACATCCATATTATTACCCTACCAACCATGTTCAAGCAGGCATTACTTCTGCCAGACCCTGTATTTTAAATATATTTTTAAATCTAGAACAGCATTTCTTGATAGACAACCTCAAGGGCTACTAAGACTTAATTAGCAAAATGTGTTCTGGCCACACGTAAATTTGAAAAATGCTAATTTGCATTATAAATTTCTAAAACAGAATGCAACATTTTCCAAACTTACTTCAGAACCCTTTTGGTTTAGTGTTTTTAGCTGTGTCAGCATTCTGAATAACAGTTGGGAAATAGTGAGTTAAAAGCTCGGGCACTTTTTTTTTGTCTTCACTATAGCAAAATTTGTGTCAGCAAAGAAGCTGGGACATATTTTCTTTCTGCCACTTCAACACTTTTACTGAAAATGAGCTCTCTGCTTCTACACCACACACACTGGAAGATGAGATGGCCTCTGCACATCTTCACACTGACAGTTCTGTCTGTCTGCTCTCGGGTTCTCTGCTGTTACTCATCAAACGCCAAAATGAAGACATGCTGCATTTCTTTAAAAATGAACATAAAGTTCCAGTAAACATGTAAAGTACATTCAATTAATACATTTTATTTAGAATAATGTACACTTATAGATTAAATATAACCCAATATAATAATTAATCAGCAACATGTTACTCATGTTTTTGGTAAAATTACTATCCTTTTATGAGAATTGTCCACTTTAACGGTTCTGTGGTGTTCTTATTATGTCTCTTCATATTTTTTCTTTGAAATATGTGGAGCATAAATGATTTTTTAAAAATACATATTTCCATTGTTTCTTTAAATGTCTAACGTTGGTTTAGCTCCCCTCTTTCAACCCTGAAAAGTGGAGCAGGACAGAAGATTTGACTTCAGAGAGTACTGTTTACCTTCAGGTCAAAGACAGAAAAGAAGAAGGTCAAAAAAATAATAAAAAAGAAAAAGTCGAAAAAGAGTACATTTTGCCAGCAGAACACCACTTAGCTAAATATTCTCATCTTTTGCCTCAAAGCCCCGGCTTTGTCCGACGGGGCGCTGCAGGGCTGGCTGAGAGCTCTGCAACCCTGCCCTGCGGTCTCTCGTGGCCCGCAGGTGTCTCCACAATTTGCACTCAGTTGTACACGGGAAAACAAAACGAAACACCAAAGTAGAATTAGAAGCGTATATACTCCATGAACAGAAAGACATATGCTCATATATCATGAAATATCCCATTAAACTTCGCAGACACACAGCGTAGCTCTGATTTTGGCTACCACACTGGTAAAAGACTTCTTGAAGTCTAACTCACCTGCTTTACTCTCAGTCCTCCAACCCAATTCAGTTGATTGTATTAAAACCGGTTTTATTGAAATATAATTGGCGTATAACCTTGTATTAGTTTACAATGCTGTTGACTTGATATATGTGTAGGCTGCAAAACAAAAAACCTATTTCAAAGTCACCAATTATCTACCTGGGAAGGAAGGAAGCCACAGCCACTAGAATCTCATACTACCTCATGATTAAAGTCAGAGAAATGAGAGTAATTAATGTGCTGGTTGGTATCTTTGACAGCAGACTTTAAAAAATATCCAGTTACTAAGTTTGAATCAACCTCAGAAATGTCCTGGACATAATACAAGCAGAGGCTGGTAGCCATGACCGTCATCTCTGTGTGCGTCTTATACCAATAGAGAACTTCCTAATACAGAAAGCAAACTTTATTTAGAAGAGCAATTTCACAATTGTATAGTTAAATCAAGTAGGTTTTCTGGGTTCCTATGTTAAGACTCAAATATTCATGACCTGTGCCACAGGAAAAAAAAATCATGATTCCAGTCTAATTACCATTTCTGAGCAAGCTAACTCCTTAGTGAGTCAAATTTACAACCTGCCTTTGGCCACGATGGAGGATGTTCCATTCATTAACTTGATCCAGTTTAATGTTACTATTAACATTCGTTTTGTTCTCTTTATATGTCTTCATCCTTTTGCACTATATATATTTTTAGAAGCCACTTCAAATTATTTTTTAGAACAGAGCAAGATATAAATAAACTCAACTTTTAAAATCATTTAAAATATTAAGTCTCACAATTCAGGTTGTAGGTCTCAGTGTTGCAAATATAAGTAAGATCTAAGTGCCTACCATGTGTCAGGCACTACCCTGGGTACTGGGGGAGACACTGGTCAACAGTGCCAGAGAAAACTCCCGTGGGAAAAATAAAGAAGGGATGGAATGGGATGGTGGTAAAGCTAGAATTTTAAGTAAAAAGGTCAGAGAGGGCCTTAGTGAGGTGACAAATCATGACTTGAAGGGTCTGAAGAAAAGGAGGGATTAAACCCTCTTTATCCAAGGCAAGAGCATTCCAGGTGCAGGGAATAGGAAGCACAAAGCTCCTGGGGCAGAAGAAAGCTTCGCACTTCTGAGGATCAGCTGGGAGACTAGAGCAGCTGTGGCAGACTGATAGGAGATGGTGGGGAGGTAAAGGGATATCTGGGGCAGATCAGGTAAGGCCTGGAAGAGCAGTATAAGGACTTTGGCTTATAACTTGGAGTGAGATGAGAAACAATTAGAAGGTTCTGAACAGAAGTTAAATAACCTAGAAGAATTTTCAGTATGTGAAACACCTAAATGACCAATGGTAGCTGAGGAAAGAATCAGTCCACAAATATTTATTGAATTCATACTATTTAATAGGATTTCCCTAAGCACTGGACACACGGTATAAGTAAAACACACATCAGTCTTTGTCCTCGCGAAGCTTTAGTCTGTGGGTAAGAATATTAACAAATGATTAAGCAAATAATTATAATTATACTAGGTGTGAGATGAACTGGGTGATTTATGAAAAAATAACGAGGGAGGATAGTCTACTCAGTCTGGGCTGTGGGGGAAGACCTTTGGAAAAAAATACCTAAGGTGATATCGGTAACATAAGTAGGAGTGAGTTAAGTGAGGCGGTATGAGGGACGAGAGCACTCCAAGCAGAAAGTATCTGAAAAAGTCCCTGAAGAAAAACACAAATGTCTTTAGGGAATTGGATGGCCATTGTGGTTGGAGCTAAGTAGGCAAAGAAGAATGAATGAAGATTTGGGGTTGAATTCTAAGGGCAATAAGATACCAAGAGTTTAAAGCAGGAGACCAAAGAGATTTGTTATATTTTTAAAAAAATGACTCTGAAAACAATGAGATTAGAAGGGGGGAGACTGAATTCAGACCAGTTGAGAGCAATTGTGGAGGTGTGGACAAAGGTGGTGGCAGCATGAGTGGAGTGCATGTGAGAACAGAGAGGGACAGACAGTTTGAAAGATGTTTGGGAGGCAGAAAAGGCAGAACTGGATGACGGATTAGATTCCCGAGGGTGAAGGTCAAAGACGGCCAAGGCTGCCTAACGACTTTTCTTGCCCTTTTTCGTGGGTAGAGTCTAGCTTTTCCATGGAGAAAAGATACATATCAATGTGATTGTTCTGGGGGGGAGGAACAACAAAAGAGTTGCTCATATATGATAATAAACCTTTATGCCACTATTGCCAGTTGTCATACATGAAAGAGCCTCAATTTGCACAATCAGTTTGTTCTCCTTCTACCAGCACACAAAGTCTGGCCATGATGGCTCAGAAAAACAAAGCAGCTGGAGACTACATTTTAAATCTTCTGACAAATATTCATGCCGCTAGGATTATGTACATTTATATATTTCATAAGGAGGGAAAAATCAATACTTTCTACAATATTCCATCCAAACTTAAGTACTCACAGGGCACCAAATATAATTTTTCAGTACAGTAAAGAATTCGTTCCTTGCCAATGAACTGGCATGTACAGCCCTTGGAAGAAAAAGCCACCCCTGGTGTTACCTGTGGATACTAGGAAAGACACCTATTCCTAACCACTGCTGCTACCAGAAAGGTGGACATCTGGTTTTAGAGAAACAGTTGAGTGAGTGAATGTCAGTGACTTATTTCTGTTAAATCATTAGAGACCAATTCAGTTATTCAGAGAAAAAATGGCATTTTCTCTTCGTAAGGCCATCGGACTTCTCGTCACAGGAGCTACCTTGTCTGCAGCCCATCTTCCCGGGGTCCTCCGACAACGCTAAGTGGGAGTCTTTTGTTTTCCAACAGGACAGAAAAATAAAAGTAACTTTTTTAAGAAAAAGCATTTTATATAGCGTTTCTATTAGTATGAGGTTGAACCAACCTTAAATGTTATTAATAGTCTGGCATCAGAGCAGACGGTATTAGGATATTAAATAAAATACCCAGAAGACCTATGGGCTTTCTCTGTACCCTGAAATTAAAAAAAAAAAACAAACCAACTCATTAATTAGGTAAAAGTCAAACTGATACTATTAATTCTTTTGTTACAGGTAGTATGAAGTGAAAAGAAACAGTCTCCTAGGAACCCAAGTGTGTAGAATGGCATTAGTACTAAATGATCCTCCTAGAACGGCAACTGCGACTCTTAGGAAAAAATGCATTTTATTTCATGACCACATACACAAATACAAACACACACATTCACACATATATATAGCTAAAACAGTATTTACTCTTCCCAGGTGGGATGCATTGTGAAATTTTCTGCTCTATGTTCTTTTATTTAAAAAAATAAGTGAGTCACAACTTAGTAACAAATTTTATAAACCACAAATGTTACAACAAAGAACAGCTCTAGAGCATTATCAATGCTAACTTATAATTTTAGGGAAATTTATAGTCTTCCTCCTTCTTCGAATTAACCCTCAGGAGTATTCTTTGTGTTCAGAGAAAACAAAAGCCAACACAGCCCAGTTTCTGTATATCCAGCCCAGGACACCGTGCCCGCTTTCAGGTGCTTGAATCACTTACCTTCCCAGGCCCAACATTGAGGAAACAGCTTACAACTATATCTGCCCCCTGTGTCTGTATGCGCATTTTGTCTAAAAGTCCTTTTTATGCACACTATTTCATTTTATCCTCACAACATCCCTGTGAGGTAGGCAGGGAAAATACTACCAGATTTACTTAACAGATGAAGTAAAGGTTCAGAGCAGCTGAGTGACTTTCCTGGTTATCAAATAACTAGAAAGAGGCAGAGAGAATAAGAACCATTCACTTTTGGGTTGAGGCTCTTTCCTCTAAACCACGTAGCCTCTGAGAGTATAATCTGACCTCAAATATTTTTACCACTTCATCCTCCTTTTCTTATTGTTGACTCAAGTTTTTATAGGATACAACAAAAGACATGATTCTAAACTTATCCTGCCAAGTTTATGCTTTTCTACCAATGAAAACTGATGGCCACAGGATATATATTCTTTTAGAAAGCTCTGTTTCCTTGGCTCCAGTCTAAAAGAACATAAGCAATATGAAAGACCATAAAGGTGGAGGAAATTGAGAGCCCAGAGAAAATGATATAAAATGCAATAGATTAATGGGTTTTAGTCCCTTTGAGCTTTTACTCTTGTGACAGAGTTCAATGGAGAACTTTAATGCAGGTGAGACTTGAGGCTTTTGAAGAGGATCTAAGTCTTGATGCAGTTTTCAAACCCAAATCTTGAATGTGCAATGATGGTAGGCCTCAGGCTCTTCAAAAGCGTGTACTTGATGCTTTAAAACAAAACAAAACACACAAAAAATTCTACTAGCAAACCTAATAAAACTGTTTAAGGGATTTTGAAAAGCTCTAACTCTTGGCCAGTAATCAGTCAGATCACTAGATACCACGCTAAAAGAACAAAAGGAGAAAACCAAAAAGAAATTAAGGAAAAGAAAAGGAAACAAAGATATTTTTAAAAGATATACTGTAGAGAATAGCTTACTATGTTCATTGGCTTATCTCTGATTAATATGTTTCACTTTAAGTTGAAACAGAATTTAAAGTTCTTACCAAACTTCCTTGGGCAGTAGTAAGATAAAAATGATTTACTGATAATTTCCTGAATCTCTTTCATCACTACCTGTGACATCTGCTTGTCTTAAAGGGCTTTCATTTTTGAAAACACGGACAAAACATTTGTTGGAAGGGAAGGTATAAAATGAAGCTGATTTCACGGGGTGAAGAAAGAAATTGAACTATGAATATTATGTTTTGAAAATATATAAACAGGGTGGAAAAAGTAACAAAGCCTTAGAATGAAAAACTCAGACCACTTGGCAGGTTCAAATGAATAACATTATAAATCTTACTACTTTTGTGCTATTTCTATCTTGCTTCTTTTTAGTTTATGTGCACCTATGAACCTACCCCCCCACAAGAAAGCCTTAAGCTTTTAAAAATTAATAATAAAATTATTGAGTAACATTTACTGAGTCTATACTTCATGCCAGGCACTGCTCTAAACACTTCGTGTACATTCATTTAGTCCTCACAGCAATCCCATGCATTAGATGCTACTATCATTCTCAACTTACAGATGAAGAAACTGAGGCACAGAGAAGTTAGAAATTCAGGTAGCTTATTTTACCTAGCTAGGAAAACAGTAGTCAGGATTTAAACACAGATCTTCTGGCTCCAGAACACAAACCTACACCAAGTACTCCACAAAACTGGTTTTAACACAGCAAAATTTATCAGCACTGAGGCTTCTGCAAATCAGCATTGTGCGCTGTCTCAGTCTTTCCTGCACACTCTGACTAGAACGTGCAGTGGCTAACTGAAGTCTCCCAACTGCAGTAGCGAAGATTCAGTTTCAACAGGCGCCTCGCAGAAGTGCCATGCTGCAAGAGTGTCAAAATAGTTTAAAATACAGCATGCCACTAAAATATTAACAGAGATAGAAGATTATTGGTGACTTTACTCCTTTTATCTTTTTGGTGATCTATATAACCTAATATTTCCTCTCTCTCTCCACACACACATGGGCAAAAGCAAGTTTACAGTTATAATGCAAATAAAGACTGTAATTAATAAATGATAAAAGAATAAACTGTTTCATGCACTCACAACTGTAAACCTACTTTTGCCCACCCCTTGTATGTATATATGTATTTATTTCTATATGCTAATTTTTGTAAAGTAGACATACATTACCTGCTCAATTAAAATATTCAAGGTAGAGTTATATGGCAATAATGAAATAACAATAGTAATTAATTACTTATCGCCTAATGTAGACAAATGTTTCACATACATTATCCTTACTCCTCAGTAAATTGCTAGATGTGACTGAAGCTTGGAATGAATAATGGAACTAATTAATAGAACACCTAGTAGATAGTGGAGGCCAGATTCAAACCTGTCTTTACTACTCTAGAATCCATGCTCTTTCTACTGAAAATACTAAATATAACTTATTAAAGTTTAGGCAAGCTTATCATTTTGAATATCCATGAACACAGAGCTGTTTTCATCTAGTCAAATGAGCCTGGGTTACCACAACTTTAAAATTAGTTGGTCCGCTTCCTGACTTTCTTCTTGCCCTTGCTTGTCAGCGTGAGTGCCCCTGGCGGGAGCACTTGGTAGCAGGAGCACTTGGTAGCAGGAGCACTTGGCGCACTAACAATCTGCTGTTTCCAATGCGCTGTTAATTAAGCCTGTTAGAACTGTGTCTACAAAAACATAAATCAAGCTGGGTAAGGACCTGAGACAAGTATATAGTTTGTGTCTTATATCGTAGGAGCTCAGATTAATTTTTAAATTTATTTCCTGATTATGGGTAAGTAGAGCTTGGTGGATAAGTAACCAGTGGATAAGTTAGCTACCAGTATTTAAGTACAAGAGATAACAGAAGATATACTCATACTATAAAAAGTCACTTTATTGCACTATAAAAAAATTAGGTTTGAAAGGGACTTTCATATTAATCAAGCATAAGCTCCCATACGAAGAGAAAACCTCTCTGCGACATTCCTGCTGTTCAAACCCGGCTTAAGCAACCCTAATGACCTGGAGTTCCACGCCTCTTGTCACAATCTGCTCCATTATTGACTAGTTCTATACCTTCTCCCAGTTAGAATTAATTTTGGCCTCAACAGAAACAAATGTACTTCCTATGGAGTTTCTCCAACTCTTCCAAAGTCTTCTATTTTCTGAACAAAATAACCTAGCCCCCTCAATCTAGATCACCACAACTGTCTTTTCATACAGTCTCAAAAATGATGAAAACAACTCTCTTTTCCTTCAAGGAATATCTAACAATGAAACCAATTTTTGTGATTCATGTTTTGTAGGTTAATAGATCTAGTCAATCCATCTTGGCCATACACAGTTAGAATGCTAGAAAAGACTGATGGACATAGCTCAAATTCAAACTGAACAGCAATAAATTTTTGAGTTCTCTCTTCTTTTTCTCCTCCCCCAAACAATACCATAAAACAGAACCTTAAAAGATACCCTTAACCATAACACATTATTAGATTTAAATTTTCTCACTCTCAGGCTTTTGTCCACCTTCCTGTCACTTAAATCTTGTAATGATCCTAAAACATACAAAATTCTTTAAGCTGCTCTCACAATCATTAATTAGCCTATGACGGGCCCAGCTCTGAGACTTTAAAATTCTGACAATTTTTTCTCTTGGATTAACTGAGTATCTTCCTAAATTTGTTTTCCAGAAAATTTTTTTATATGTTATATGTGTAAAATAATATATACACATTTTATATACATAATGTACTATACATCTATCTCCCCCAGTTCCACATACACACATGTATGCATTGACATACCTAAACATGTATCTTCCCCAGTTCTGTGTTACCTACGTGTAAATTTGATGTCCACGCTCATCTCCTTTCTTTCTGCATGTTACCCTTACCACATTTGCCTTGACTCAGGAAAACACAATCAACCCTTGGATTCAAATTCATTACTATCCATTCTCTTAGCAAGAATAAGTAGTCTCCTTCTAGGCATCCTGCCCAGTAATTTTCACTTCCTGGCTAGTTGTGATTCAACCCAAGGAACTCAAAAACCAAAGCATGATTCAACAGTAACGATTATAAGCAAAACACTCTGCTGAAGTATGGTATAGAATACCTGACATACCACAACCCAGCCTGTTTCACTAACCATGCTGCAGCTGCTAGATTAGTGGCCTTTTTTTATTTTAACTAGTTACACAATTAGTGGTATCACATGGGTATGTACCTTACAAAGCTTATTCTCAAGCAGGTCTCAAATTCCTCTACCTCTAAAATGAAAATTACTGTATCTTTAAATTTCTTTTTTTTTTAATTTAAATGAATGTTCAAGTACAGTTTTCGCCCCCTTACTCCCATTCAAGTCCTCCCACCCCCCCCACCTCCCACCCAATCAAGCCCTCCCAACCCCCCTCCCTACCTCCCTCCCATTACCACCCTCCCATTACCACCCTCCCCCTAGCTGTTATCCATGTGTCCTTTAACTTTGATCCTATAAACCCCTCCCCCTCTCCCCTGAAATCCCTCTTCTCTCTCCTCTGGTCACTCTCCACCTGTCCTCTAATGCAGTGTCTTTGACTATACCCTGCTTCTTTCTTTGTTTTGTTGTTTAGGTTCCTGTTAAAGGTGAAACCATATATAACTCTTTTTACTCACTTGTTACTATTATTCCAAATTTCCCACAATGATAATGTGGAAAGACAAAGATGGCCAGAGAAGTAAAAATCACCAGAAATTTTTGCTGAGTCCCAAAGCAAATAATCAGCCAACTCAAAGTAATATCATCAATACAGAATAAGATTATCCACATATATCTAAATGATCTTTCTGGTTACTGAGAACAAGCCATCTTTAAAATGAGTTAGGCTAATTCTAAAGATTAAAACAAAATGAGTAACTACAAATTCGTTTGAAAAGTAGAGTCCCTAAATAGCAATTCAAATGAAACAAAATCCACCCTATCCAGTCATAATGAGAAGCTCGGAAGAACCTAGCCAATGCAGCACCCACCTGGCTTGCAAACCAAAGTATCATCGTGTCACCTCAGGAAGTCAGCCACATGCTGTAAACTACATAACAGTACTGAATTTGGCAGCACTAAACACTTAGTTCATCACAAATTCTTATTAAGAGTAATAATCTAATGTCAAACATCATCAAACCTTCCATGTAGTTCTGTAAAAGAACTGAACTCACTTGTGCAACCCCTTCCTCTGACTAGTGCAAGTAATTATAAGGACAAAAGTTATAATAAGATAGTATGTGATAGGCTCTCTAATTATGAAATTACCCTAAAGCTTTGCTGTTTGTTTGTTTCTTCAAGAAAAATTTCTTTTTATCCTCACCCAAGGACATTTTTTTCATGCTCTTTAGAGAGAGAAGAAGGCATAGAGGAAGGGAGAGAGACAAACATCAATGTGAGAGAGAAACATCACTTGGTTGCCTCCTGTAGGCGCCCAGACTGGGGATCAAACACACAACCTAGGCATGTGTCCTGACTGGGAATCAAACCTGCATCCGTTCAGTTACAGGATGATGCTCCAACCAATTGAGCCACACCAGCCAGGGCTGTTTGTTTCTTAGTATTATAAAAATAATATCATGGTCTCAGAAAATAAATAAATAATCCACCAGAAAGAGTGCACCAAAAAATAGTAGTCTTCTTCCCACCCCAGACCTGTGGTTTCATTCATCAGTACTTCTGTCAATAAATATATAAATACAGATAAATATAAAATAATAATGTATTACATAGATTTAAAGAAGTTTTGCATGTGTGCTTTTAAAAACACAAATGGCCCCTGACTGGCGTAGCTCAGTGGATTGAGCGCGGGCTGCGAACCAAAGCATCACAGGTTTGATTCCCAGTCAGGGCACATGCCTGGATTGCAGGCCACGGCCCCCAGCAACTGCACACTGATGTTTCTCTCTCTCTCTCTCTTTCTCCCTCCCTTCCCTCTCTAAAAATAAATAAATAAAATCTTTATAAAAAAACCCACAAGTGAAAATCAGACTACGCATATACTTCTACATTGTTTTTCTCAGTTAACAATGTATCTCATGGAGATTTTTTTGTATTTCCACCTATGGTTGTGCTTCATTCTTTCTAAGAGCTGCAAAGTATTACATTGTATGAAGGCATTTATTTAATCAGAACTTGGTAGAGGGATGTTTAGGCTATTTCTAGTTGTTTTTTTTAATTTAAAATAATATAAATATCTTTATATACAAAATTTTTAATGCAAGTGCAAATATATCCAAAAGAGGAAACTCTCAGAACTGCTGTCTGATTTTAGAATGAACCCAATTCTAAATAAGAAGCCAGTGTATCTACAACGGAGACCAGGAAAAACACAAGTTTAATGCTTAGTGATTTAAAAGTTGCCAAACATTATCACAAAGTTAGAAGTTAAAGTTTTCAAAATTAACAAACTCCTAAGCTAGGAAAGGTAAAACAGAAAAAGAGATAAATTTTATCCTCTAGAATAGAAAGATAAAAGACCTGGAGAATGAAATGCTTAAAAAGAAGAAAAAAGAAAAACAAAATAGCACTGGTAAGGCAGGATAAGAAAAAAAGACATCTGGGGCCTCTTTTCTTGCTTCAACCTAAGGCATAAAACTGGCCACAAGATTTGAGATCTATATTGTTACAGAGCCAAAGTTGGATGTGAGATGATTTAAATGACTACTTGAGGCTCCATTCCTACAGGGTATCAATAGGTTGATAAACTCTACCATACTCTATAGTGCTGAAAGGATCTTCTAAAAAAGGAAAAGAAAAAGAAAGCAGAGTAGTAATCTTCCAGGAATAATACACCTTGTCAATCACTTTTATTTCTGAACAATTTTATAGGTGAATAGTAACAAGTGCCTCATAGACAGAGAACAAATCTCTCTTTGGAAGATCCACATTAAAACATAACTTTAAAGAGATTCAGTCCATATTTTCAATCACAATCCTACAATTTCCTAGACCAACCCAGGGCTATTCTCTCATCTAACACAAAACTCAGTCAATAACTTACCTTTCCCAAAGTGCTAGGATTTGAAAGCCACAATACAAAATGACTCATGTTTTTGTCCATTAATGGTCCGTGGATTTCTTTAAGTGAAGTTCATGTTAGAGTCCATGGATATCAGTGTTCTGCAAAACTGAAAACCTCAAGAATGTCAATGCATACACCTAAGTTACTAGTTGGATACCAGTTTACTATGAATAATAGTTATAATAGTTACTATTATGAATACAGACATTTAGATGTGCAAAATAAACAGACATGACATTTAACGGCAGATTGAAGTAGCAAAATTAGACTTTATTTTTAAGACATTAATATTAATGTAAATCTAGAGGATCTCAAAACCTTACTTTGTACCCTATTTATATGTATTGTGAAGTTGACACCATAGTGAGAGCACACAATGATGGGGGTGATTTGGATATACCAACACTTTCCAGACATTGGGAAAACAAGTCTGAAAGGCAGGCAATTTTTTTAAATTTAAGTGACGGCAAAATTTATTTACATATCTACCTTTGTTTTTTTCCAATCTATTTTAAGAACATCTTAGATTTTTTAAATCTAAAAATGCTTACTAGTTTCTTATTTATTTAAAAAAAGTCATAATTCCAATCTAAGGATAAAATTCTAGAACCTCTAAGGGAGCTATTATTACCTGATGAGACTAGTGATTCACGCCCAGATCCCATTACACAGCCTGACAACCAAAAACAATGTGGTTACAGTACTAGTTCTTTAGGTCTGTGCCCACTCTTGATCACATTTAAGACATCTAAACAAATAGTTTACAAAGGAAAAGAAAGCACTTAGAACACAAATTAGAAGCTCAGTGCTACTACTGCAGCTTATCATTTGATGGCCAAATCCTGCCCGGTATCATTCACCTGGAAGTTCTTTCCAGAAAAGCGAGGGTACCTGAAAGAAGCCAAACGAGTCACCTTATCCTCTCTACCCACACCAGAGAAAAACATGGAGACACTTTTCTAAACTTCGATAACCACAAAACAACAATGTCCTGAATCTCTACTGCACCGGCATCCTCATCAATCACTGGTCCACAAACTAAGGTGGAGTCACTTCTCCGTTCAGAGGTAGGGACACCGAAATTGGGGAGAAGGTTCCCCCCGAGCTCAGGCAGAATCAGCTTCGTACGTTCCTTAGTTCATGTTCTAGTTCATGTTCGACAGCATCTAAAGAATGCCTAATAGTGGCAAAGCACTGTCCTGGATGAAGAGTTGAGAAGACGAAGTCTCTGTGCCCTAGAACAGCCCTGGGGGTCAGTGTAGGTGGAGAATGAACTCCAGGTCAGCTCTTCTCGGTGCCCGGGCTCAATCTCTCCACCCCCGAGCGCCAATGCTCCGGAGCCCATGACCACCAAACCATGTCCGAGTCCTCGAAAACTCAGCCTGTCTGTATTTCTGCGACGACCTCGGCCTTCACGACCCCGTTCCCAAAGTTCCTCCCATCCCTATCACCCCAGGGAGTCCCAAGCCAAGGAGCCTTTCCCTCAGACACCCCCTAATGTAAGGTCCACCTCTACCCGCCCGAGAGTGAGGCCGCGAGCAAAACCTGCCACCAACCCTAACTCCCACCCTCGCCCGAGTCCAGGTTCGGCCAGCAGGTTACCTGTCCAGGATCCAAGGTTCCAGGAGCACCCCAGGAGGAGCTCCCCGCCCATCGTAACGCCCTCCACAACCCCGCACCGCCCTCAGGGCGGGACTTCCTGCGCCTCACGTCCGGCCGGTGGCCACCGCCCCGCAATCCCGCTCAACGCCCCGCCCCTCGGTGACGTCATTTCCTGCCGGTACCGCCGTTCCCCCGGGTTCCCGGCCCTCTGCAAATTGTATACCGGTTCTTTAACGCCTGCTTTCCTAATCGCCGGCAGTGTAGTCCGCCCCGGAAAAGTGCCTTTTGTTTTTATTTTTCAAACTTCTTTCCCAACTTCTGCACCTTCTCTTCTGTAGACAGTTGGCCTCTGCTCCTTCTGTACCTTGAACTCATCACTCCTCCAGACTTGTCTGTCTCCTCGGAGAAATCACAAGATTGTTCTTACGATATTTGTGATTTTTGCGATTCTTCTGCCCAGTGGAGTGCGGGCTCTGGGACTGTGCTGCCTACTTTCAAATCTGCCTCGCAGTTGTTACGGTGTTACCTAGGCAGGTTACTTAACCCCTTCGTGTGTGTTTCCTCAGGTGTGAAACCGATACTACTGTAGAACAGAGGGTTGGTGTGTTGGGACGTAGCACACGGAAAGCAATGACACAATGAAAGTGCTCAACGAGCCTAAACTATCAGAAACTCTCTCTTGTTCTTGTTAGAACATGTAAGTGGTAAGGAAAGAAATAACAGTTTTCCTGTTATCCTTTGTATCCTAAGCTTGTAATGAAGTGATTAGTTAATGATGTTTGGCATTTCCCCTCTGAATTGTGAGCTCCTTCAGACAAAGATGGTATGTATCTTAATAGGAACTAACATCAGCCCTAGTTGAAATCACCTGCTTCACTATTGTGCCAGATACTGGGGGAAAGATGAGTAAAATCCACGTCCTATCCTCATAAGTGGAGAAACTTAATAATTATAGACAGAAGAAAGTCGACCCAGGAAAATACAGAGGCTAACAGTTCAGCTGAGGAATTATCCTTAGAACAGAAAATTCAACGAATGTTAAAGCTGAAAATAACTCTAGGGATAATCCTTTAGTTAACCTCTTGATGTTACAAGTGAAGAAAGCTGGATCCAGAGAAGCACCGGACTAAAAGTCATACAATTAGTGGTAGGTCTAGGACCAGAAGTGACATCTCAAAATGCTCACCAGCTCTCCTCACCTGCCCTGCTCCCTGCCCTGTGCCAAGTGTCTCAAGGTGTTAATAAGCTAAAAGCAGATCCACTTTCAAGACCTTCACTCTCCAGTAAAAAAAGGACTAGGAAAATCCCAGTCCAGAATAGACAAGAGCAATGTGACCTAGCCGATACTACACAATTCTGATGATCATTTTGTTTAAAATAATGTAACTGTAGCCACTTTAAAATAAAGCCAGAGTTGACCTCCCAGAGAAACTGCCTTGCACGTCTTAGGCCTCAAACCTTCAAAATGTTGAAACGGCCAACTAACCTTTGGCCTGGGAATCAACATCATGTCCCAAAGAACTGTTTGCAAACATAACGAGAAAGCAGATACTATAACTACTGGACTGAAGTGTCACTCTGTTAGCTTTTCTGCACCAATAGAAATGCTATCCTTTTATTAAAGTAATTTTCCCCCTTTTCTTTCTCATAAATATCCCTTGCCTTTGTCTTCAAATTGGAACACTACTTGAGTTTCTGCCTGAGTCAGTGATTCTCAAAAAACCTATTTTTTTTTTTATCTCAAATAAATGCTTGTTGCCTCTCACTTAGAAAGACCTTTGATTTTTAGGTTAACAGTCTGAACTATCTGGTCTGCTCACTCCTGGGTTCATTTCACACACAGTAGCCTCCTCTTCTATGTGCTCTTCCATGAGTTCTACCTTCAATTTTAACTGGGCAGACAGGAATGAATTACCGATCCAAGCAGCTCCTGAAGGTAAACATAAAGGCTCTGTGAATGCACTGCCCATGATATGGTGCAATTTTATTCAGACCTTTCTATGAGAAGCAATATTTCTCTTAAATATTCAACCTTTGTTTTAGGAATGTAACAAAGCTAACATAGATATTATTAGTAAAATGTTGGTAATGAGTTTGTGTCCCAAATAACCAGGTAATCCCATAGACCCATAGAATAGTTGGCATAAATGAAATTTAAGGTTTTTTCCAACTCTATTATAAAAAAGGCCAATGATATTTTTAATTAATCTAGAGACCATAGAGATTAAATAATCTCCTGAAAGTCACAAAGTTAGCCAGCGGTAGTCAGTTTTAGGACCTAACCTCCTAATTCTGTTCATTCGTTTATTTGTTCAGCCTATATTAGAGACACCAGGCCAGGCTTTAGGGATGCAAAGATGAGTAAGATATCCCTGCCTTAAAGGAGCTTCTGGTGAGGGAGGCATACCTTTTAATGGAAAAACAATTCAACGTCAATGTTACCATAGATTCATCTATTTCCTTCATTCAACCAATACACTTTTCTCCCTTTGCTATCAATATACCATGTTGATAAAAATAAATTTAAAATATGATGTTTCAATTAAATTTTAAATCATTTGAACAGCATTTTTAAGAGTTTCAAATAATCATAATTTATACAGCTCTTTGTGTCAGCCTGTTTGGGTTGTATCCCTAGCTCTGCTATTAACTAGCCATATGACTTAAATCACTTCACTTATGGGTCTCAATTTCCTCTTGAAGGTCCTTTCTAGAGCAGGTCTTGTTCTGCCTGGCAGAAAAAAATACATGACACTTCCCACTGTGACCACTAGATGGCCAACTAGCTTTCTCCCTCTTTCCCTTCTTTCCTTTTTCTCTTTAGTTTTTTTAACTAAAGTCATCATCAGGTATCTGAACAGCCACTTACATGGGTAACAACTGAGTACCCAAAGACTCTCAGAAATGACGGGGCTAAAGTGTTTCTTGAATAAATGAAAGAATGGATGGATTCCAGGGCTAATCTATCTCATACCACTACGGCCCCTTTCTCCTATTAAAATACTTGCTCTTTTGAGTATTTCCTCTCAATATTTCCTCTGAAAACTATAATGGTGAGAAGAAGAAGAAAGAATGAGACAATATGTAAAAATTGGGTTAGGAGGAGAATGTAAGATTGGGAAGAAAATGCAAAAGGTGCACAGCACTGCATTTCAAAGCGAACATTAGTACACTTGACTTACAGATGAAATAAAGTCTAAGATTTTAAAATAGTATGGGAATTTTCAGACGATTAAGCTTAATCATATACTGATATTGTTGAAGCTGGGCGTATTGGGTTTCATATTCTTTCTTTGTGTTCATATGATTGAAAATTCACACAATACAAAGTTAAATATAAGAGAGACCACAAGTGCATTTTCCTTCCTCTAGACAAGACCAGGTTCAGTCTATCCCACCGAATCGCAGTTAGGATTCTTTTGACTAATATTACAGAAAACTTGCTGACAGACTGTTTTTTGAAAGTAGACACCGATATGGAGATGTGGAGAATGATTTTTTGTTAGGAATGCACAGGAAGCAGGATTGGTCAGAAGAAGTCGAACTACTATGCAGGTTGAAGGAAGACTCGGCCAACCTGGAAGGGAGCTCTAGAGTGAGCATGAGCCCTCAGAGTATCCTGTATCAGACTGAAACGTCCAGTCCTTTATACAGGATACAGTCTGCCCCAGGAAGGGTGTGATCTCAAGCAAGATGGCTCTCTGCAGCTGAGCAGATCCTGAAGAAGCTGACAGCTGGAGCTGCCTGGACAGCACATCTTTGCATCCTCCACAAAATGCGACACAAACCAGCTTTAACATAAGGCCATGTACTGACTTCAGTAACTGCACTGCTATGCCAGGCATCAGGCCTGGTTACTCCAGCACCTCAATGATGTCATCCAGAGCCCATATTTATCTTCCTCTTTCCTCTGCCCTCAGTAGCATCTGCTTCAGCTTACGCCAGCTCCTCTCAAGGTGACAGACAAATGGCTATAGCAGTTTGTCTACACATCTACATGTTGTGCACTCTCTCAGAGGGGATGGACACATTTTCAGTAATTCCAACGGGATTCTCAGGCTTGAAAAGAGAAAAATACACATTAATTTTTGAACTGGACACTGTGCTCTCTACAATTTTTATCTTTTCAACATTTTTAGAGGGTTTTACATTAGCCATCATTAAATGTTAGGCTGTCACAAGCTCACCCTAGAATTCTGTATCAGCTAGGATATGCAGGGTAATACTGCAATAAAGAAACAAACCCCAAATCAAAATGTCCTAAAACAAGCCTGATTATTTTCTTATTTAGAGCTACAAGATTACTCTGGGTCTGCAGTGGGCTCTGCTCCTTGTAGTCACTCAGGAACCCAGGCTGATTGAGCAACCACTATCTTGAATACTGCCAGTACCCAATCCAGAGTAAAAAAGAATCTTGTGAAGTGCAGCCACTTCTGCTCACATTTTATTGGCCACAACAATGTCACATGATCTCAATTCTTCAGGTGGGCACAGAAGTACAATCCTATGGTGGTAAGTGGGGGAAAATGAGAATATTTGTGAACAGCACTAATGACTATTACAAAACCAGCTCTATATTTTAGATCTCACTGATACAAACTGATCTAGAATTGAGCCATATGAATCTGTGGATAAAGTACAAAACAGCAGGAAAATTCCTGACAGTTTCTTTCTTTTAATTCTATTATACTGTGAGCAGTTATGTTATACGTATATATGAAATTGTTCTGACAATTGTCCTGACTCCGAATCTCCCAGAGTAAGTGGCAGATGTGTATATTTTAAAATGCATACTTCCCCCTCCCTCAGGAAGAGCTACTGTCCCTTAAAACTATACAGCAAGCAGCATGAGGGCAGATACCATGTCTGTTTTTGCTTGCATCGCAGTAGCTTTGTCTAGTGTACACAAGTGCTCAATGAAAACATGACTGGTCAAATATTATACATAAAACATAATTATCAGATAGCTCACATCATACTCACAAGGATTCCATTATTTAGCCCTGTTAAGTCTCTCTAGGAATTTCAATGCAACATTTCTTTTAATTTCCACTGTATTAATCCTCTCAGAAACTGCAATAAAATTAATTTGGCCTATCTTGTTTTCAGTGAACACAATATATTTTTGGTAATCACGGCTTCCTTTTCCCAAACCCTCTCCTTAATGAATTATTCCAAAATTTCATAAGGTATTGATTTAAAACTCACTGGTCTACCACATCTTTTTATCATCTCTTTGCCTATTCAAAAATCAAAACATTTGCCCATCTTTAGTCTTCTGGCCCCTTTCCTTTTCCTTGGGATTTCTCAAAGCTATAATCACACTTGAAAAACTTTAGGCTTAAAATCAAAGCATTTTGATGGGAAAACCTAGAAATACATAACAGATGCTAAAACATTTGATGATTCTATTAATGGAGGTATGAGTAATACCTCATGTTTTACTCTGACCTTAACAATCCATGGTGTATTAGTTTGAATCCTATTTGCTATTCAAAGCAGATGGAAATATAATCCCAGAGGAAAGACACAAGTTAATTTGTTTCATCTCAAAGGAACATAAGACTAATAATGGCTAATAATACGCCTACTTTTATCGAGGGCTTTTCATAAGTCAGACAGATTCTAAATGTGTATTTACTCAAAAGGGAGAAGACCATACTTAGTAACAAAGAAAGATACAGTACAACTCATGTTTAAGAACAACTGGCCTCATGAGAATTTAAAAAAATGGGACAGCAAGTATCAACAAGGATGTGAAGAAATTGGAAACCTCATACATTACTGTATGTACTGTATGCCAAGTGGAGCCAAACAGTTTAGCAGTTCCTCAAAAAGTTAAACATAGCAATGCCATATAGCCAAGCAATTCTGCCCCTAGGTATATACCCAAGAGAATGGAAAACATAGTTTACCCAAAACTATGCACATGAAGTGTTCATAGCAGCATTATTCACACTGGCCAAAAAGTGGAAAGAGCCCAAATGTCCATCAATTGATGAGTGGGTAAACAAAATGTGGTATATACAAACAGCGAACTATTATTTAGTAATAAAAAGGAATGAAGTACTGACACATGCTGCAGCATGGATGAACCTTAAAAACATATGCTAAGTGAAAGAAAACAGACACAAAAGGCCACATATTGTGTGAGTCTACTTCTATGAAATGCCCAGAACAGGCAGATCTGTAGAGATGGGTGTTCTCTGTTAGAGTGGATTAGTGGCTGCTAGGGGCTAGGGAGAATGGGAAATGATAAGTACAGGGTTTCTTTTGAGATGGTTAAAATGTTCTGGAATTAGAGAGTGGTAATGGTGTACAACTTTATGGACACAATAAAAATCACCAAATTGTACATTTTTAAAAGGGTCAATTGTAGAGTATGTGTTATCTCAATAAAAATGAATTATCCTTTAAAGAAAAGAGCTTATCGCTTGAAATTTAAAAGGGAAAAAATGTCTTTATGGATAAGAAAACAAGAGAGTAGACATGAGTTTAGGACACACGAGTATTACCTGATTGATGGCAGGTGCAGAACACAGAGAATCGCTGCCACCTAAGGAACCACTGACAAATACAAAGAGTGTCTTGAACTAGAGACACCTTGTCATATGAGAAATGGTGGTTCCCGAGAAGGGGCTAAAAAGAGCAGGCTTAGGACAGACTTGCTGGCATCTTTAACTATTTGATGAAAGACCATTCTGTTAAAGGGAGACAATGAAAGTGGAATCAGGGAGTAACTACTTCTGAGAACAAAAGGAGAGCCAGGGAGCCCCGACTGGTGTGGCTCAGTTGGCCGCACACCATCTCGCAAAGCAAAAGGTTGCCGGTTTGACTCCCGGTCGGGGCACATACCTGGGCTGCAGGTTCAGTCCCTGGTCGGGGCGTGTACAAGAGGGAACCAACAGATGTTTCTCTCTGACATCGATGTTTCTCACCATCTCTCCTTCCCTTTCCCTCTCTCTCTAAAAATAAGTAAATGAAACCTTTTTTAAAAAAAAAGCAGAATCAAGAATTTGAAAGTCCTAGGACTTATTTCAACCAATGGAGACAATTAAGGTGACCGGGCCATTTTTATCACAGTTGGATCTTCCTTAGGAATCCTGATAGTTTATCTTCATTATGAAGATATTGAATGTTCAAGTGAACACTCACACTTGCCTCCAAGGCTCAACACTTGAGCAAGTCACTTGAAATTACAGAAATTGTCATTACTGCCATTATTGGTATAGTGAAAAAATTATTAATATTCCATCTTTTATTTCAACACTTACATGAGTACCTTTTCTCCTCAAATGTCAGCCAACTTCACTGTGGAAGAGTGTACTCACTGCTCATTTCTTCATTATATTAGTTAGCACAGGTTGAAATTCTTTAACAAAGATTTACTTCTCCTGTAACAGCTGATGTTGGGTCCACTCAGTGGGGCACCTCTCCTCCACAAAATCATTTGGGGAGTGTAGGGTAAACGGAGGCAGTCTGGCTTCTTCACCCAGATGTCTGGGCAACTAAGGGAAGCAGTTTCCCGTAACCTTGAAAATGGGCCTGCTAAGCAGTATTCTCATAGCCTTGAGACTGTCTGATAAACTGTTCCCATTGCCTGGAGTGGGCTCGCATGAGCAGTATGAAGCTCTGTTGCATAATATCTGTTGGCAGCTGCTGGCTTTGTCTGTGTTCCAGTATCTAAGGATGTAGGGGCTCCCCACTGAGTGTCACACAGTGGGACAGGTGACATGCAGGGACAGGCAGCTTGCAGTGTGCGTGGATCGACCACCCTTGAATAAAGGCATGACAAGCATCCCCATGGCTCCGTGAATGTTCTTCTGTCTGTCCAAATTCTGTGAACTTGTCTGACCTTGAATGGTCACAACACAAGGGAGTCAGGGTTCTATGTCTGGCTCTGTTCTCCCCTGAGGCCTTGTGTTCATTTGTATCCCACAGAGGAAGGGGAAAGAAAACATGAGAGATTTTATCACTCTAGTTGGAAAAGCAATATTTTGTGTTTGTTCTGGAAAACCCTGATTGATTTACTGGAGAAGTCAGTTCTGGTGGCTTCATGTCACTATCAAATGAAGTTTCACAACACAACACCCAGGGTTCCAGGGTTAATAGGTCACTGACTCAGCAAAAGTCAAGTTTAGGTAGCCATCTCTGTTCTTACTGTGAGTACCTATCTGCATGTTCTAGCACTGAATTTCTATATTTACATTATTTTACTTTTCTTTCAAGCCTTAATGAACCACTTCTGATCAACTGATCTATTTTCATGAGTTGCAGCCCAACAGCAGTCATGAAGATGACATTGAACAAGCAAAAGCAGCAACATGCAAATCATGTGGAAGTACATTAGCCAAGAGGACCAGCATCTTGCTAAGTAGCATTTATTGAGACAAAGTGAATGAGAAGACAGCCTGAGAAGATAACAATTCATCACAATGATCAAGAGACTGTTAACAGTCAAGCAGTTTGTAAGCAGCAGCATGGTAGCATCTGCTAAATTGGCTTGCCACACTTTTAGATTCAGCTCATAAGAACCCATAATAGACTGATGCAGTTTATAATTTACACTGACAGCAAAAGAAAGATCGGTATGGTATCAGCTCCCTGTGTCCCTAGTCACACAGGGTGACAGACAACAAACAGGAGCGCTAGATGACAGAGGTTGGGAACCAGTGGGTCATTCTGTTATTGAGGAGCAAGGCAGAGTCAGCACTTGCAGGAACCTATGTGCTGACTTTAAATTTTAAAGGAAACTTTAACTTTTACAGAAGTTTGCCTAAGAGCTGAGAGGGAGATAGTTAGGGAAGGGGCCCACAAAGCAGAAAGTTCTGCGTTCAACAAAAACTAGGGGCAGGTGAGAAATGATTTGTGTCTGACTCTTCCAAGATAGAGATGAGAAACTCTCTAAAACGGCTCCACACCATCCTGGTCTCTCCTTGCTCCGGGAAGAATTTCAGGTCACTCAGAACTGTTCAGCCTTGCCTACATGGCCTTTCTGGAGGCAAAGTTGCTAGGATTCCATGGTGGAGTTGTTCCCCTAGAGACCAATGTCTGAAATAAGACAAAGCAGAATTTACTGCTTCCTATACAGTAAGAGAAACATATACAGTCTCATTAAGCAGAGCAAACTGTTGATCTTATATCGTTTTGGAGCAAGGCAGGAGCCGTAAAAGCTGATTGTTGGTTGACTGTTGGCAATCAGGCGTTTGCACTGAGCTGTTTGTGATTGGTTGGTTGTCCTCAATGGCTTGGATCCCTTCCTACCCGCTACTTGCTTCTCGAGCCTCAAGGCAATTGGCATTTCCTAGGAGCTGGAACCTGTTTTTATTCACAAAAATATAAAAGAACACCGGTAAAAATAGTCCTTAATCATTGTTAAAATTCCTTGCTGTATGACCGTTCTGTAAATACTTGGTTTATGTTAGTCGGATACCCATGTAGTTGAAATGCATGATGTATGTCTTCTGTGTCCTAGGTTTGTGTCATATCACATGACTGTCAGGACCCCAGCTATCTGTCCCTGTTTAGCATCATGAAGATGAAAACTGAGAAAACAGCTCCACAATTTAGTGAACTAGTAATTTGTCCAGAGGAGCCAGGCCCCCTAGGCCAGAGGATTGCAAACCTCAACTAGCTAGCAACTCCATCCATTTCCCCTCGTCCTCCCAGATCTACTTAGTGATGGGAGCGGGGAGCAGCCAATAACGAGAAAGAGGATGAGCATTTGCAGAGCAGGGCGCTGGGGTCCAGGAGAAGTGTAGAACCGCGACAAACGACGGGAAACTGCAGGCTAGGAGCCATCTAGGGAGGCGGGAGGCGGCGCTGGGTTTGCATTGGCCCAGCGGGTGCCCCTCCTCGCGGGGCCGGCCTGGCGCGCAGGACGGTAGCAGAGCCCTGAGGCGGAGGCGACTGTGGCGAGAGGAAACATGGCCGAGTATTCGCGGCTGCAGAACTCCCTGGCGCTGATTCGCCTCCGAAATCCGCCGCTGAACCCGATCAGGTAAAGGCTCAGGTCGCCTGCCTGCTGGGCAGGCAGGCTGTGACTCTCTCCTGCTGCTTGAGAAAGACCCTGACACTAATCGAACGAGGTCTTATGCCAGGGCCCTTTTCATAGGTTAACTTGGTTAATATCTTCGCAGACGACTCTCGTTCTCATTTCACTGGGAAGGAAACCTAGGCTGAGAGGCAGTCAGATGGCTATGAAGTGGAGGAACCGGTCTCCCCCTTGCCAGTCTGGTCTCCCTGTGCCAACTTCGTGCAGAACCCTCTGCTTGCTTGCAACTTTGACTTAGGCCTGCTTTCTGTTCCAAAGGTCTCAGTGCAAATCTGGCTGGACCTCGGTCCCTCACCTCTCAACCTCCAGTCCAGGCCACCAGAACATGTAAGAATCTGACAATGTGGCTTCACATTTTACAAAAAATAAAGGCCCCCATTAATGCCAACGCAGTGAGTAAAGATTTGTGTCCTGGCCCAGAAATGTAATTTCTCCTGATCTGTTCTAAACCTCAAGACCTTAGCACTTCAGTAGAACATCCATGTCAATGTAAGCCCATTAAATAACATTTTCTAAAAACTCCCGTGTACTTTATCTTCTTTTATTCCCTCACGAGTACCTTTTTGGTTAAACTCCCTAACCCAGGTCGTGCAGTGCGGTAAGCTCTTACCTTTTAAAAGTGAGATTAATGCTGCTTTTATGAAAATTAATGAAGTTATTAATTTATGAGAATTAATGAAGGCACCGTCTTCCATATCTCTGAAGAAGAGTATGGCAACTGATCAGTCTAGGAGAGAGCCACCCATCCACAGCGAGTAGGATTAGCAGGAATTGTAATTTACAATGCATATATAAAGTATAGAGAGAAAGACCTTTGCTTTCACGGCTGAAATGAGGAGACCTACTACTTTTCACAGAATTTTGATCCTGCCATCAGATTTAATTTTACCATTAGTATTAATATTATAATTCTTATTCTTAATATGAGTTATTGTATTTCATAATACAAAAGAACTGCAGGAATAAAACCACACAAAGGCGATATGTTCACTTGCCATTCTCAGAAAAAAGCAAAATGTTTGTTACTTTGGTTTTGATGAAGAAAGACATCAGCAATATGATTGCTTGTCAGTTTTGGACTTGTCTGTGTTCTAATCAGAATTATTAGACATTAGGACTGTCTGCTCCAATCTCTGCTCGTACTGGGAAACAATACCCCTCCAGAACCTCCACAGTCTAATGGTACCCATAGCCAGGAGTATTTTCTTATAACTATTGTTAATGTTTACATTATTCAACTCCCTTTCACCCTCCTTGCAGAAGAAATGTTAGTATCTACTTCATAAAGTTGTTAAGTGGCTTAAATTTGCTGGAGATTATAAACTGGCATTTAACAGATGTTAGCTATTATTATTTCTATTAATCAGAGGCCTGTTACAAGCTCCTACCTCCAGGCACTGCTGTTCAGAAGTCATTTCAGCTTCATGAAGAATTCCCCTACTTGGGAATAAATACTTTCTTGCCTTTTTTTTTTTTTCTATCTGCTTCTGAAGTTCTCTTTTAGGTAGAATGTATATCCCAGTATGTTTATCCAGTTTAACAGGTTCCATTTTTTCTTGTTTTGTATTTTTCTTTCCCTCCTCTTTCCTTCTTTCCTATTTCCCTTCCTATTTCTAATTTAATGTGGAAAATTATCTCTTCCTAGCCCCCTGGAGGATTCTTATTTGAATATTATTTTGGTTCGCAGGCCAGCACTCAGTCCAGTGAGCCACACCAGCCAGGCCTGAAATTTATTTTGACTCAAATAAATAGTGTAAATCCTTCTTTGCTAGTTTAGCCAGGCATATTGCCTTCCATTTAGATGAATGCCACCCCTCCTGACAAATGTAGGGCGTGCCTGGTTTCTAGGCCTGTCTCCCAACACAGCGACTTTCACACTTTTTTTTTTACTGTAATTCACACAGTAAGTAACCCCATGTTTTGCATAGCAACCTAAGCCACACAAGTGTACAACTTTGTAACCGAAAGCAAAGTTTCATGAAACAAACTTATTCTTACTTGTGATATCATTTGATATATTCTATTTTCTATTTATTTGTTTTAAAAAAAGGTGATCACAAGCCACAAACTTCATTGATGACATTCAGTTTTTTAAAAAAGTCACAATAAAAGACCTTCTATAGTCACAGAAGCTAAAAAGTTTTAGTCAGCACTTACAAAATGTTATCTTTGCCCTAGACTTGATTTCTTCATTCCTGACAGTATTAAGGGGAGAAAATAATTTCTCCACCTCTGGGATCTTGACCTTGCTTCCAGGCTGTGGTCCCTTTCACTTGGCCAGACTCCAGTAAAGTTGTATGTGTCACAGCCATTTCAGTTTTCTTTTTCTCCCTGTGATTGATTTTTGAAAAATTAACAAGAAAATAAGATAAATAAAAGAGTAGGGGGTGGGTGAAATGGGAAAAGCCAGCCTCTTCTCAGTGGCCCCGATTAAGCTCATTTGGGTTAATTTTGCAGCCATCATTTACCCAGAAGGAAATAGGCGCCGTTTGGACTTCTCAGTATTACGGATGGTTCAGAATCTCTTTTTCCTCAGATTTGGTCTCTAATGAACAATTGAAGGCAAGAGGTTTTGTTTGATTTCATTTAGTAATGATGAAAAGAAATTAGGTGAAAGGGAATTATCATATCAACGACAGGTATTTCCTTTATTCTCAGAGGTTTTAACTCAGAGTTGCTGGTCTGAAATATCTGGCTTTTGTATAAGTTTGTCCTTGTGTTTCATTTTGTATTAAGATTTTTTTCACCCTGTGTGCTAAAGAACACACATTTTACCGAGAATACTCATAATTCCACGGCAGGACAGGTTAGACCCTGGTTCTATGATTTTTTCCTTGAAGCAATTCCTTTGCACTTTCCGTAGGTTCTCCTCCTTCACCACCCCTTGGCACTTAGAGATCCCCTACTTCTTGACAAATTCTTTTCTCTTGGCCTTTGTGACTTTGGCTCCCTTGGTGCTGAATCACTGAATCAATCTACTGAAACACGGCAAAATCTACTACATGTCCTTTCTTCCCCAGACCTTGCCTTGACCTCCTAAATTATGTAGTTTAAAATTAGGTTTGGCTGTCAGTGACAGAAAAATAGTGGATTAAACAGGAAAAAGTTGATTTCTCTCATAGCAGTGTCCTGGAATGTTACAGCTGCTCCGCAATCACAGGGACACCAATTCTCTCTTTCTTTTGCTCTGCCATCTTCAATATATGGTTCCTTCCACCTCTTAGTCCACAAAGGCTGCTCCTGATCTAACCATCACATCTGCATTCCTGCCATGGATAGAGAGGAAAGAAAAAGAAAAACTATCCCCAGTCCCTTTGGACTCTTCCCAAAAGTTGCATATGCCAAATCTTCTATCCCACTAGTCAGAACTTAATGCCTTGGGCTGACCTGACTGCAAAACAGGCTGGGAAATGTGGTCTTTATTTTAGGCAATTATGTATCTAGCTGAAAACCATATGTTTAATATTTTGAAAAAGGTGGGGAGGTTGGGGTATTTGGGGTAACTTGCAGCCCCTGCCACATCTGTTTCTGTTAGAGTATTTCAGTTTTCTTATATTTTGCCAGCATGACAAATTAAAAGTAATTTCTTCCCCCTCTGAACTTCCCCATCACTTTCTTTGTATCTATTACAGTGCTTATCTTAGTGTGATATTTTGTTGTATATATTTTGTTCTCCCTAGGGTGTTACAAACTCCTTTTACTGTATCTAGAAGATGTATAATAGCATTTTAAAATTAATTAGTGCTAATTCTAAGTGTTCAAAGTTATAATACAGTGCATAATAATACAATTTTTAAAAGTTTATTACTTAATCAGCTCAGTGCTTAATTCCAATAGATACATATATTATTTGCTGAACAAAAAATGAAAGCTTAATAATCGGCATCTAGAGTTTTTATCCATTGTGTATGTGTTTAAGTTTTCATTGTTAGAAAAGGAAAAAACTCTGAGATGGTGGAAATTTAATTCTGACTAATGCTCTGTTTTGTTCTTCTTTTAGTATAGCTGTCTTCAGTGGACTAAAAGAAGGGCTACAGAAAGCTATAACAGACCCTACAGTAAAAGCCATTGTGATTTGTGGAGCAAATGGCAACTTCTCTTCAGGTACCAGTATCTAATCCTCTCCCATTGTCTCTGGAATCTAGCCTAGACTCAGATCGATACTGCATTAGCTGTCCCTGTGGGTAGTACCATAGTGTGGGTAAGGGATGTGGGACACTTGAGTGGAAATGAGAAACTGGAGAAAGAGACTTGAATCACAAGAGAGACCCAGAGAAAAGTTTGACCTTACTTTCTTTTATATTTCTTTTATATTGGACCATTGTGAGATATTTACCTATAGGCTTGATTGCTGTAATACCTGCTAATATGTATATACCTACTCTGTATATCTTCACCATATGTGAACTTTAATCTTCAATTGTATTACAAAATTGTGCACTTGAAACCTATATAATTTTATTAACTAATGTCACCCCAATAAATTCAATATAAAAAATTTAAAAATCAACTTCTTAATGTATAAAGTAAATACAGTAATATCTATCTTGACTTTTTTGTGAGATTAAATGAAATAATACACCTAAAATCCTCTAGTGCAGAGCCTACATGCAGAAGATGTTTAATAAATGACATTTTTTATTTCACACAGTCTTGAAATGAAGTTCATTTTTCTTCCAATAATCACCTATGTCAGAGACCATGCCACTTTTTATTGAGTTATTCTTTAAAGATGCAAAAATAATACAAAATATGCCAAAAGAATCTGAAGTAGTGATTCAGTAGTATTTGTGACACCTCTCCTCTTTTCTCAAATGAATATATTATACCCTGTGACAAAGTCACATGGATACAAGGGCCTATGTAATCCTACTGTAGCCAGGGGATTTAATATATATTAATGATAGCCTGATGCCCTGGCTGGTATGGCTTGGTAGATTGAGTACTGGCCCAAACCAAAGGGTCACTGGTTTGATTCCCAGTCAGGGTACATGCCTGGGTTGCAGGCCAGGTCCCCAGTAGGGGGCACAAGAGAAGCAGCCACACATTGATGTTTCTCTCCCTCTCTTTCTCCCTCCCTTACCCTCTCTAAATAAATAAAATCTTAAAAAAATAAAATAACATACATTAATGGTAGTATGAGAAGAAAGAGATATTAGAATTATGATAATCAACAAATATAAAAATGGTAATCATTATAATAATTATCATTTATCTTGCCTGCTGTGTACTGGTGATCCATAGGTTATTTATTAATAGTGAAAATGGTAGTATTTTTACATTTATTATACTTTAATTCTCAATAAATCCTACAGGCTCTGTTTACAGGTGAGAAGGCCAAGCCTGAGAGAGGGTAAAATAATATACCAAACATAAACTAGGTATTAAATGGCTTACTCAACTGTTTGAAAACTTAAGGTTGGGAACCCAAGATGATGACTTTGAGACATGGAGAAAGGGATCAGAATTGTGGAGAACTTGATATTTCTTTGTCAGTAAGGAGATATAAGAGAGAGAATGTAGTTAGAGTTTAGGACAGAAAAAATTATTCCCCTGGAAAAGCATTGGGAATTAGCAGATTTGTCTTAGTGGATTTATATATAGAGAAAAATGTACCCATCAATTGCAAAATAATACATTTTTCTCCAACCTGCAACATTTACAAAAATTGACCAGATACTGGACCATGAAAGCTTGTCTCAATAAATTTCGCTTAGAATATGTTCTCTGGCAGTAATGCAAATAAACTAGAAATCAATAACAAATATAGAACTGGAAACTGTCATGTTTAGAAATAAAATTAATTTCCCCGACTCAAAGTAGGAATCATAATAGAATTTAGAAAATATTTTGAACTGAATGATAATGAAAACATAACATATATAACTTGACAAATGCAGCTAAAAAAAACTTAGCAAAAATTTTATAGCCTTATATAAATCAGGAGAGAAAAAAGGCTGAAACATAATGAGCTAAACATCCGTATCAAGGAACTAACACAACAAACAGTAAAATAGATCCAAAGGAAATAGAAGGAAGAATATAATACAGAAGAGAAATTAATGAGGCAGAAAACAAATGTGAATCAAGAAGATCAATGGTGTCAAAGTTAGTTCTTTGAAAGACTAATGAAATTGACAAAACTGGAGAAATTGATCAAGAAAAGAAAACAGCAAAACAATGAATGTGAGAAATCATGGAAGTGTTATCACTGCAGACATCGTAGCCTTTAGCAAAGATAATGAAGATATTCTGAACAAGTAGAGGATTGTTTAGCCCACCAGAGCTCACTTAGGAAGACATAGAAAACCCAAATAGTTCTATAACCATTAAGAAACTGAATCAGTAATCAAAACTTTCACAAAGCAATGCTTGGTTGGCTTTGGCTTGTTTCTCCATCACTCCCCTCCTACCTCTGTCGTCCTGGGGTCCTCTTCCCTGTGTCTCAGCTTCTCTCATCCTAGATAGAGCCACCCTAATCCACTGTGACCTCATCTTGATTCCATTTGGAAAGACCCTGTTCCTGAAAAATAGGTCACCTTCACAGGCTTGGTATAGACATCATTCAACCCAGTGCACTTCCCACCTCATACTGTGGGGCTAGCATAACCTTGATACCAGTCCCTGCCAAGGACGGCATGAAAAGCAAAATTACAGGTCCATTTCATTCATAAATATATATATATATAAATCTTAAACAGTATATTATAAAATTGAGTCTAACAATATATAAAAATGTAATATATCGCTTTTATCCCAGTAATACCAGATTGGTTAAACCTTAGAAAAATCAATATAATTTATCTTATTAAAAAGATTAAAGGAGACACAATCATGGTTATTTCAAGAGAAGCAGAAAAAGCATTTGATAACATTTGACATGCATTAAAGATAAAAATTCCTAGTACTAGGTATAGAAAGGAAATTTCTTTGTTAGGCTAAAATATCACTTTTAAAAACCTATAGCAAACCTCGAACAAAATGGTAACTCGAAAGCTTTCCTTAGTAGAAAGGCACAAGACAAAGCTGGCTGCTATCACCATTTGTATTTGACATTGTTTTCTTGGCCCTGGCCAGCCTGGTGAGACTAGAAAAATAAATAAAAGGTATAGTGCTGAAAAGGAAGAAACAAGCTTCATTGTCTAGAAGATACAATAGTGTTTATAGAAAAATTAAAGATAATCTATCAGAAAATTATTAGGGTTACTAAGAGAATTTAGCAATTTTGCTGGGTATAAAATCAATATTTAAAAAAATTAATTGCATTTCTATATGCCTGAGGCGAGCAGTTAAAAAGTGAAATCACTAGACTGCTGTCTGTACCTTGATTTCTGTACAGTTGTGATGACAATAACACTAACCTTGTGCTGCAAGTAGAAGAAGGTGGTGTAACATTTAAGAATGTGGAGTGTGATCAGACTGAGTTCCAGTCCTTATGTTACCGCTTACTAGTCATGTGTTTGAATTGGGCACTTAACATCTCAAAACCTTAACTTTCTTACCTGTATAATGGTATTGTTATACTACTTAATTTAGGTGTTAAGAAGAGTACATGAAACAACTTGGCATTATGCCTGATGTACTTGTCCAATAAGTGTTCATTGCTATTATTACATGAAAAACCTTTTTAATCTAAAGTTACAGGAATGATAGACCTGCCATTCAGATTGAAATTCATCTTCTTTAGAACCAAAGGAATCTATATAATAATAATAATAATAATAATAATAATAATAGACTAGAATGTAAAATATGATGGGTTAGTGAAAAGAAACCTGGTCCCTGGGTTGATGTTAGATGAGGAGCTGGTGGCAAAAAAAAAAAAAGAGTTGAACATGAAATAATTGCTTAACTTTTTAATTTGTACCAAACTTAATGTTTTCAAAGAATACATAATGTTATAGGGGAAGAGCGTAATATGTATACCATTGTGTGAAAAAAAGGAAAATATAAAAAAATGATTTTACAGAATGCTCTCAATATTGCTAAAAATATATATTATAGTAAACTTTCATTTAATTGTCACATCAGTCATTTAAATAGGCATTGAGACAAAGGTTAAATAACTTACTGAAGGTCCCAAAGCCATTTACATATATGCACTGGGAAAAAACGAAGAATTCACCAAATATTATATTATCTCTATTTGATGATATTAGGAATTATCTTTAGGTTCTTTATAATTTTATGTATTTTTCAAATTTCTGTAATACATGTCATTTTTATAATTAGAAAAAGTAATAAGTATTAACTGTTACTGCTCACAAAAAAATCTCACAAAAACATAATTCTAAGCTGGTTGATTAATGTATAACTCACAAATATGTATGCATTTTGCCCTGGGATTTTCTATTGTAATAATTCATGCCCATAACAAAGATATGGCTTAAAGTTGCTGTGAATATAATTGGTGAGCAGTATCATGGGAAAAGTGGAAGGCAATGACTCAATCTCAGAATAATGGTTGTTATAGGAGAATCTCTATTCCCTTTCTCTAAGCTTTTAATTGTTCTGAGGGTAGAATTGCTACCTAGCATATGGAAAGACAGATTTTAGAAGATTACAGAATTCCTAATAAAGATTTGAAGATTTTCTCTCATATCGGTCTGCCTTTTTTCAGGCTATTTTTTTCCTTTACTGTGTCTCCATCCAAAGGATGACGTGTGAAGTGTTTCATGGGTCCAAAGAGGTCTGAGATTCCTTGAGAACTGCCTGGTACCTTGTTGTTACGTACAAAGCCTACGTCTTTCTCAACTCTCTTTTCCTTGTATTGTGTCCTTAGGTGCTGACATCCATGGTTTCAGTGCTCCCATTAATTCTGAGTTTACGCTGGGACATTTCATAGATAAAATGCAGAGAAGCGAGAAGCCCATCGTGGCAGCTATCCAAGGCATGGCTTTAGGAGGTGGGCTAGAGCTGGCCCTGGGCTGTCACTATAGGATTGCCCATGTGCAGGTAAGAGTCAAGGCCCTTTGTGGGGCTTGGTGTGTGGGTTTTTCTTTAGGGCAAGCCCTAAATGTAGTTATAAGCATCCGAGGTGATCATTTTAAATGGTTTGTTTACTGGTTGACAACTGTTAGGTCTTTCCAGCACTGGTGCTCCGCTATTGTGTACCAATGTAGTTTAACTGGTTGTTAAAATGTTGAAATACATTCATTCTGGTTGGTAAGTAGCTGCTATCCTAAGTCTCCTGACTGTCCCTTTGCTTCTCCTAACCCTAGCCCTTGGGCCTCCCCAGGATCCACCAATGAAAGGGGAAACCCTGGGTCAGTGGCGGGCCCCTAGGACTCTGCTCCAGTGCTGTGTCCCACGTAGGATTTCACCGAGCCATGCTCATGCCGTAGGAGGTAGTAAATACTTTGACTATCACCCCTGTGTGTATACTTATTTAAATTTTCATTTCCTATCTCTAAACTTTCAGTTTTGTGGTCTCCTATAATTATCAGTACCTAAGAAGACACATTCCTATTCAAAAACAGCACAGAACTACTGTATCCATTTATTTCTGGAAATAAATTTGGGCTACTATGTAGAATGAAGTCTGTGATACCAGTCTTACAGTAGTAACATAGTTGTAAGTAATATAGTTTTCTAATGATGAAGATAATAGTCATCATTGTAATAGATTAGCAATCACAAGAAAGTATAAAGATCTACAGTAAAACCACCATAAACTCATAGTTCTAACCACTATTAACATTCAGTTTTATTTCCTCCTGTTCTTTTTCCTATGCAACTTATATCTTACATTATTTTTTGTCAGTCTTTTTTAAAACCACATTTGAAACTTCATTTTATTTTGTTTGTACTCTATTTTTATGCTAATATGATATTTAACCTATTAAATATGCTTAATACATTCTGCCTTTTAGAGAGTTCAATTCATTTAAATTTAATGCAATCATGATAAGGAAGGACTTCTATCATTTTGCTATTTGTTTGCTATGTCTTATGACTTTTTTTGTTCCTTAATTCTTTCATTAATGCTTTCATTTGTATTAAATATTTTCTTTTTTATATTAAAAAAATGTACTGTTGTTCAATTATAGTTGTCTCCATTTTCCCCTATTGCGCTCCCCTTCTCTGTCCACCCCCCTACCCCCACATTCAAATCTCCTTCCTGTTGTCCTTGTCCATGGGTCCTTTATTCATGTTCCTTGACTTGACCCTTCCCCTTCTCTCCCCATTATCTCCTTCCCACCTCCTCCCTCCCCTCTGGTCAGTATCAGACTGTTCTTATTTCCGTATCTCTGGTTCTGTTTTGCTCACTTGTTTGTTTTGTTGATGAGCTCCCACTTACAGGTGAGAACATGTGATATTAGTCTTTCACCGCCTAGCTTATTTCACTTAGCATAATGCTCTCCAGTTCCATCCATGCCGTCAGGAAGGGTAGGAGCTCCTTTTTCTGCTGTGTAGTATTCCATCGTATAAATGTTGTATTAAGTAGATATTTTCTAATACCCCTTTAATTTTCTTGATGTTTCTTTTACTATATTTTTAGTTGTTTTCTTAGTGGTAATTACCCTGGATATTACAATCTATTTCAGATTAATGCCAACTTAATAATATACAAAAAATTTGCTTCCATATAGTTCTGTTACCCTCCCACCTCTTTAAATGCCATTGTTCTCATAAATTGTATCATTATACACTGTGTGCCCACCAACATAGACTTATAATTATTACTTTATGTAGTGGCCTTTAAAATCAGATAATAAAAAAGAGGAATTGTAAACAAAAATTACATCAGTACTGTACTGTCCTTTATATTCCCCTGTGCCTGAGTTACCTTTGCTGTTGCCCTTCCTCCCTTCGTGTGGATTCCAGTTGCTGTCCAGAGTCCTGTCACTTCAGCCTGGAGTGTTCTGCGTAGGGTCGATTTGTTGGGCACACATTCAGCTTGGCTTATCTGGGAATGTCTTAATTTGCTTTCATTTTCAAAGGCTAGTTTTACTGAATATGGAATTCTTGTTTTACAGTCTTTTCCCCTTTCAGTACTTTGAATATGTTGCCTTTTGGCCTTCATGGTTTCCAATGAAAAATTTGCTGTTAATTTTATTGCAAATATTATTTTAAAATATAATTTAAATGACTATATAATTTTCATAGAGATAGGCCATCATTTATTTAACCATTTACCTATGCTGTTTTAATTTTTATGAAACCTTATAAATAAAGATACATTCTAAGTACCCCTTTCCTTTGTTTCTCTCACTGTGACCTTCTGCACACTGAGTGCAGATCTAATGTATGAGCAATAATAAGTAAGTTAGGGATGGGGATGGACAGTGGTGGGAAAAAATGGGGAGTGGCTGTTAGGAAACCCTTGCATGAGAGAGGCTCAAATATTCCAGGTACTGGTATATTGGAGCTATTAGCATCACAGTGTGGGTAGATTGCAATCTGTATTTAAATAACCTTTCCTCCCTTCTTTTTATGCTATTGTGTACCTGTAAAATGACTAACAAAGCTTTGGCCACTTTTACATGGCTAGGAGGGGTGTGTGATAAGGGACCGGAGTTCATCCTCCTGTCTGGATTGAGGTTGCTTTCTCTTCCTCCCGTTCCCTACCCCTTCCCCCTCCTCCTCCTTCCTCTTCTTCTACAGCTTTATTGAGATATAACTCACAAACCATACAATTCACTCATTTAAAGTGTACAACCCAATGGTATACTAGTATATTCACAGAGTTGTGCAACCATTCCCACAGTTGATTTTAAAATATTTCAATAGCATAAAAAGAAACTCCATGCCCTTTAAGAGTAATCCTCCATTTTCCCTCTCCCCCATTCCAGGCAACCACAAATTTACTTTCTGTCTCTATGGATTTGGCTATGCTAGACATTTAAAATAAACGGATTATTCAGTATGTTGTATTTTATGACTGGCTTCTTTTAGTTAGCCTAATGTTTTCAAGGTTCACTTATATCAGAGCCTCTATCAGTACTTCATTCTTTTCTGTGGCTAAATAATATTCCTTCTTATGCATAGGCCACATTGTGTTTATTTATTCATCAGTTGATAGTTGATACACATTTGGGTCATTCCTACTTTCTTGGCCTTAAGGAAAACAGTGACACTATGAAAATTTGTATACAAGTTTTTCTGTGGGCACGTTTTCATTTCTCCTGGGTACATACTCAGGCGTGGAGTTGCTGGGTTATATGGTAACTCTGTGTTTAACCTTTGCGGAACTGGCAAATTGTTTTCCAAAGTGACTGTACCATTTTCTATTCTCACCAGCAATATATGAAGGTTTTGTCTTCTCCGCATCCTCTCTTGCACTTGTTATTTCTCTCTTTTTTATTGCAGCCATCCTAATGGGTAAGAAGTGGTATCTTGAAGTTTTGATTTGTATTTCCGTGATGGCTAATGATATTGAGGATTTTTTTAAGTGCGTGTTGGCCATCTGTAGCTCTTCTTTGGAGAATGTCTATTCAGATCCTTTGCCCACTTTTAAGTGGGTTGTCTTTTTATTATTGAGTTGTAAAAGTTCTTTATATATTCTAAATATGCAATTTAAAAATGTTGTCTCCCATTCTGTGGGTATCCTTTTACTGCCTTGGGTGACTGAATCTTTCAGGACTCCATAAAGCTCTTTCTGGAGACTTATTTTTGTTGACTGAGACAGGTCATAATAGAGTCAGAAAAAAAATGTGTTAAGATGCTAGGGTTGTGTTTCGACATAAAGACAGGAACAGCAAAGCTCCTTCTATTGTGTTAATTAAATTAAGTGAGAGGGTGTACAGTGATTTGCTTTGTGGAGACTCTTGCTGAATTCCACGAAACAATGTTTCTGAGGATTTGGAAAATCCAGGGGAATGCTCGCCTTTACTCTGTGTGTCATCTCCTTCTAATGGCCTTCATGCCTTTAAACTCTGACAGGCTCAAGTTGGCTTCCCAGAAGTCAAATTAGGACTTCTCCCTGGTGCAAGAGGAACCCAGCTTCTTCCCAGGCTCATTGGAGTTCCTGCTGCACTTGACCTAATCACCTCAGGTCAGTGTAAACCCTGCCAGCCGTTGTCTAGATCACTGCGAGGAACTGGGCTGGGATTTAGAAAAATTCTGGCTTGACCATTCCATACCTATGTGATCTTAAGAGGAGACTTGAACTTCTTTGACTGTCAATGCTCTTATCTGTAAAATGGAAAGAATACTTTTCCTGAGAGCTTCTCAGATGTTACCGTGGAGGTCATGGTAACATTTGACTTCTGGGAAAGGTATACAAAGCGCTAAATCACATTTAGGACTTTATTGTAGTTCAAGTGCAGGCTCACAGACACCAGTGTTCACATAGGATATATTATATTCAGATCTAACTTACAAATTGTAATATAAACAGGAATTAAAACCAGAATTTTCAAGGAAAGATTTCAAGTTTCAGGGTGCAAATGACTGAATTTTTCATTTCCAAGTATTAATACATTGGCTACAAATAGAAGTTGTTCTCTTTTCATAGAGAATGTGCACAATGCAACACTAGAAACATTTAGACATCTTAAATTGAACTAATACCATAAGCTATATAAGGACATTTTCAGTTGAGATAAGGTTGTAAGAAAGAATATATATGACTATTGCTAAACAGGTATAAATAATTATGAGACCTTAGGCCAGTCACTTTACCTTTTAATGCCTTAGTTTTCTTAGAAATGTGGATAACAGTAGTACCTGCCCTATACTTACACAGTGTGGTGAAGATTAGATAAGTTAATGCATACAGTGTGCTGGGGAATGGCCCCAGGCATGGTAATAACTTCACAAATTTCAGCTATATATTGTTATTTGCATTATCTGTCTTCTTAGTTAAGAGAAGAATTGAATAAAAACAAGATGAGGATCTTGGTAATAGACTATATCCTCAAGAAGGGGCAATAAAAAGAGCACATGCTTTAGAACCAAAGATCCGAGTTTGAATACCAGCTCTACCACATTTAAACAACATGCCTTGTACAAGTTCATTTTTACTCATTCATCCAGCAACTATTATTAATCTTCTCTCATATGCTAGGCCTTGTTCTAGGCATTGGGAGTGTAGCAAGGAACCAAACCAACAAAATCCTGCCTGTGTGGAGATTATATGGAGAAAACAACAATGACAATCATCATATTGTCACATTTCATCAATTCAGAACCACAGTTTTTTCCACACCTTTGAAATGAGGATGCCTCTTACATTCATTCTGAGTCATGCCTTAATCAGCAGGGCTTTTTTCTTTCCCAGTTCTGTGGGTTAGGAATTTGGGAGCAGTTTAGTTCAGGGTTTCTTATGAGGCTGCAGTCAAGACATCGACTGGGGCTATAGTTATCTGAAAACTTGACCAGGGCCCGGGGACAGACTTCCCAGGTGGCCAACACGCGTGGATGGCTGGTTGGAGCTGACTGTTGGCAGGAGGCTTCATTTCCTCTCCATGTGGACCTCCCCATAGTGTTGCGTAAGTGGACTCTGGAGTTACCCGAGAGAGAAGGTGAAAGGTGCAATGTCTTTCATGACCTAGCTCTGGAATCACATGCCATTTTTTTTGAACTATCCTATCAATTATACAGGTCTTCCCTATTTAACATGAGAGGGGGGTTGACTATCAAGAGGCCAAACACTCTGGGGGACACTTTGGAGACCAGCTACCACAACTGTGTACTCAGACATATGCCTACCTATTACATTAGTAGTATATATAGTAGCCTAGATGGAAATAAGTGCTAAGGAGAAAATATAAAGCAGAAGCGGGGAAAATAAAATCTCAGGGACAGGGATGATATTTTAGGTAGAGTAGCTAGGAGAGGCTTTCCTAAAATAACATCTGAGTAAACAGCCAAAGGAGGTGAGGAAGGTTATTATGCTAATATCTGGAAGAAGATATTCCACATGGAGAAAAGAGCAAATGCAAAGCCCTGAGGCGGGGACATACCTAGAAAGTTCAAAAAAGAAAAGCAAGAAGGTCAATGTGGGTGGATGGAGGCGAGCACAGGGAAGAGCGACAGGGGGTAAAGTCACGTCATGTAGGGCCACGAAGATTACAGAAGGAAGCCTGACTTTTCTTCGGACTGAGTCGGAAAGAGATTGGAGTGTTCTGAGCAGGGGAGTAACATGCCCTCACTTATGTTTTAAAAAGATCACTCTGGCTGTTGAAAATATATTAATCAGAGGTAAGGGCAGACATAGGAAGACTGGTAAGAAGTCTGCTGTAATAATCCAAGGGAGAGGTGATGGGAGCTTGGACCTGAGGGGTAGCAATGTAAATGATGGGACGTGGTCGAAGTTTGGTTGTTTTGATGATAGAGCCAACAGGATTTTGTAACAGGCCAGATGTGAGAAAAAGGAGAGTCAGGGATGATTCTAGTGGCCTGAACAGCTGGAAAGAAGGTGCCATTACTGAGATGGGGATTTCTGCTGGGAGAGCAGGTTCTGGGGACGAATCATTGTGCCCAGTTTGGGAAATGTTAAGTGTGAGACGCCTGTTAGACATCCAAGTGGAGAGGCTGGCCTAGAGTTGAGGAGAGAAATCTTCTGAGCTTTCAGCCTCTGTTTTCTTATCAGTTCAAGTGGCTTTAAGGAATAATGAAATTAACGTGACATATTTCTGTCACATAGAAGATTTTTGTCAATGCAACTGTGGGAAGCAGAATGATGATCCCCTAAAGATGTCCCTGTCCTAATCCCTAGAACCTGTGAATATGTCACCTGACATTCAAGGGACTAATGTAATTAAGTTAAGGATCTCCAATGCGAGATTACTGGATTTCCCAGGTGGGTCCAATTCATCACAAAGGCCCTTACAAGAGGGATGCAAGAGGTCAGGGAAGAGGGAAGATACTACGTGGGTAGCTTTGAAGATGGAGGAAAAGGCCACAAGCCAAGAACTGTAGGCACCTTTTCTAGAGGCTGGAAAAGACAAGAAGAGATTCTTTCTGAAAGCCTCCAGAAGGAACACAGTTCCGCTGTCCTATTTTAGATTTCTGACATCCTGAACTAAGATTACAAATGCGTGTTGTCTTAAGATACCACGTGTTTGCTTGTGGTAACTTGTTACAACAGCAATAGGAAACTAATACAGTACTTGTTCAAAGTGATGATATTAAGAATCTTTGTGGTTTGGAATTTTTTTTTTCTAAGAAAGGATGTTAAGAATAATTGCTACTGCAAGTTGAAGATTCCCTACTAATATGGGGAAAAAACACCAGTGTTGCAGGAACTGATCTCATTGGAAATTACTAAATATATAGATTTGGATTAAATTAATAAGTAAATAGCTAACATATTCCAACCTCCTGAAATCCATAAGAGAGGTAATTCTGGAAAGTGGATCAATGATAGCACCAACTATTGCTTCTCCACAATTCTGTTGAAGTGCCACCTGAAAGCAAGCGAATCTTCAGCAGTGACCACAGAAGATGCTTGAACACGTGGTAGTTCGTTCCCTGGTGCTCTTAGTCCAATTGGATGACAAGAACTGCAGTGCCCTGTTCTTTCTGCTTTTACTTTCCAGGTCCCATCCTCTTTGTTCACTGAACAGCACAGAAAGCCTCTGTCTGCTCTGTGCTCTTAGAGCTTTTCCACAGGTCTGATGGGATTCTTTATGATCTTTCATGGGACAGGGATGCCCCTGGGCTCTAGACTTTGATGAGATACCTCTTAGTATCCAGAATACTTGGGGAGACATTGGGAGTGGACCCTTTATCCTGCCTGCTTTTTAGATTTAGGTATGGGTGGGTTTTCTCTGTAATTGAACAAGATGTTGAGGGTGATTTTATACCCAGAGCTCCCAGGTAGCAATAAAAAATACCAGCAAATTTCATTTCATAACCAAATAAAAAAACAGACAAACTACACTCTTAAAACTAAACCCTGAACCTAAAACTTATGAAAATATTGTGACAGAAGAAAAATGAAAGATAAATGTGAGTCTGCTGATACAGATATAAAAAATTCACATTATTCTGAATTAGAAAAGAAAATTGTTTATTTATTAAATAGAACACTGTTTAAAATTAAAACATTAGCCACAATTATTTCTTTTTGAAGCAACAACAACAAAAAAGATGTGATAGAACACACAACTGAATCAGCAAAATGGAGGATAGGGACACATTTATAGAACAGAAGAACTTAACAAAAAGATACATTAAATGTTCATGAAGGTAGCAGGCATGGAAGACATTGTATTTTAGCAAGCAGCCATTTTCCTGGAAAAACTAACAAGGAGATAGCAATGCCTGATGTATTTTGGTGCAGCCCTAATGGAAAACAGTATGGAATTTCCTCAGAAAACTAAAAATGGAATTGTCTTTTGACCTGACAATTCCACTGCTAGGATTATATCCTAAGAACCCTAAAACACCAATCCAAAAGAACCAATGCACCCCAATGTTCATAGCAGCACAATTTACAATAGCTAAGTGCTAGAAGCAACCTAAGTGCCCATCAGTAAATGAATGGATCAAAACACTATGGTACATTTACACAATGGAAAACTATGCAGCAGAAAGAAAGAAGAAGCTCCTACCCTTTGTGACAGCGTGGATGGAACTGGAGAGCAATATGCTAAGTGAAGTAAGCCAGGCAGTGAAAGACACCATATGATCTCACCTATAAGTGAACCTAATCAACAAAAGAAACAAGCAAGCAAAGTATAACAAGAGACATTGAAATCAAGAACAAATGGGCAGTAACCAGAGGGGAGGTAGGAGCGGGTAATGGGGGGAAAAGGCTGAAGGTATATAGTTTTCAGGAACAACTATAAAGGACACATTGACAAAACCAAGGCAGGTTAGAATCGGGAGGGAGGTGGGGATGGCTGGGTTGGGAGGGGAGAGAAAGGGGTAAAAGGCAGAAAACTATACTTGAACAACAATAAAATTAAAAGAGAGAGAGAGAAAAAAAGATTTTAAACTTCCAGAAAATGGAGTCATACAGGCTTTCAAAGGAAAGGAACAAAATGCAACAAGGGATACTTTCAAAAAACTAAAATCACTCCATCCACAAAATAAATGCTAAATGTGTGGAAATCCATATATTAAGATAGTATGCAACCTTTAAAATGATCATCTAAATCAGGAGTTCTTCAAGTGTGATTTAGGGACTGCTGGGTGTGCTTAAGACTGTTATGAAGTCAGAACTATTTTCATAATAGTAGAACATTACTTGTCTTTTCCACTCTTTCTCTCACAAGTGTATGGTGGAATTTTCCAGAGGTTATTATATGCTATGTGATATCAGAACAAATTGGATGCAGAAGCAGATATGAGAATCCAGCTGTCTTCTATTAAGCCAGACATGAAAGAAATTTGCAAAAATATAAAACAATGACATTCTTCTCACTAAATTTTTAAAAATTTGAACCCATAGTTATTTTGCACAAAATTTTATATGCTAGTATAAAACAAGAAACATTAAAAAAAATTTCAGTTTTAATCTCTAATATAGTAATATTGATAGAAATAACCCATATAAACAAAAGCTCTTTGGACTACTCCATAATTTTTAAGGATGTAAAGGGATCCTAAGACTGAAAAGTTTGAGAAGTGTTCATTGAAATTCATATATTTTGACTCAGAAACCACAATATAAAACTATATACAAGTTTCAAATTCCCACTCCTATAGAGTATGAAAGGGGAGTTAGAAAAACTAAAAATATTAAATTTCATTAATAAATCAAAGTAAATCATTAGTAAAATAAATAAATCATTAGTAAATCAAATCAGAAATTATTATAATTTGTGGTGGTATGAAAAAGCACACATTTAAGAATATGAACTATTTTAAGTATCCAATGCAGAATTTGTAAGAGGATGTTAGTAGTCCAGCATGAGACCACTTATTCTGCAAAACAGAAAGGAAGTAAAGAAGCATAAGATTGAGGGGGAAGTTATAATACTGTTGACCTTGAACAATGCAGGGTGCCGGCTCCCATGTAGTTGAAAATTCCCATGTAACTCTTAACTCCCTCCAAACCGAACTACTGATAGCCTAGTGTGGCCCAGAAGCCTTCCTGAGAACACAAACAGTTGATTAACACATATTTTGTGCATTATATGTCCGTGTTATATACTCTATTCTTACAAAAAGTAGGCTAGAGAAAGGAAAGTGCTATTAAAAAATCTTAAGAAAGATAGAAGACATTTGTAGTGCCGTGTGTGTCTATTGAAGAAAATCTGTGTATAAGTGGAGCCTCGCAGATTAAACTCGTTTTGTTCAAGAGTCGACTAAAGTGTGAAGTGAGTCTGTAAATTCTAAGGTTTGCAGATATTAAAGCATGTGGGCAAATGTTAAGGAATTTTGTGGCCCTGTTTTCAGTATTAAGTTTGAAAAACAGGAGTATCTTAGGGAAAATCAGGAAGAAATCTGGCTTATTTGACAAAAAGAAATGAAGTGAACTAGAAATGGCCTTTTCCAGAGTTATGCTGCTTTTAGAAATATCACTATTTTTAACATGATGAGAAGAGGTAAAAACAGTGAGAGTATGATGGGTTTTGACTTGCATATAAAAGGTCACAGTGAATTAGAAGAAAGGTAACATTAGAATCATATGCCTATCTTTTAAAGTAATCTGTACAATTTTAGGGGGCCTTTAAAATGACATCTGGAAAGGGTTCCATGTAGGAAATTTTTTCTAAAGGTTGGAAAAGAAGTCGTGAAGAAGATTGGAAAATATCAAGACTACCTCGCATGGAGAAGTCTCGGCTTCCATTGTGCTGGGTGTCTCCTTACAGTAGCTCTAGGCAGGAGAGCTACTGTAGTAACTGTCAGTCCATTGGGCAGTGGTTGTCTTCTACACCAAGGGCAGCACAACGAAAAACAAGTTGAAATCTCAGTCTGAGAATCTGAATTGTATATACAGAGCTGGGTCTTTACGTCCTTGACACAGAATAAAAATATTTGCAATCTCATTGATTCTGTAAGAACAGTAGTATTACTCCTCTGCTTTTGTGAAATCCAGGCCAGAAGACATCATTGAAGTTGAAAGAATTTTCAGTTCGCCTGTGGGTAGTTCTTGTTACCCCTGGTTAGTGGCCTCAAAGATCCTTTTAGTACCCAGGTTTCCATCTTCCTTTTATTTTCCACTTAACCTGGAGAGGTTGATTCACTCAACCTTCACCCAAGTGATTTTATACACAGGAGACTTGATGCCTGAAGCGATTTGCCCACTCCCTACTACCCTCCTCACCCCAGGGGGAAATCTGGAAGCCTGTCTTCAAAGGCACTTCCAGAAAACTGCTCAAATATTGCTGTTACAGAGTGACCCCTGCCAAACATTATTGAACTGTCTATTTGATCAAAAGACCCATTTGTAGCTCTTTGAAGCACTAATAAGAACCAGGAATGGAGGGTTTGTCTAAGAGATAGCATCCACCCACACTCTCTATAAGAGTGGCAAAGACTGTGGAATTGTTGCCATCAATACTGATTTGATGATCACTTTTCAGAAGAAAGATGGTATTGGCAAGAAAGCAGTAATGTGTCAAACTTCTGTGAGCCCCGATAGCCATACCATTCTATGCTGGAGGCTGCCACTGCCACCACTGGACCCTGGATGCTCCTGACATTACCACCAGATACTAGATGTCACTACCTGAGAAATGAGATTTACCCTGTTGCTGTTGCTTAGTGTCACTAACTCCAGACTAAAAACCCTCGGGAGAGCACTCCATTCACCAGCCTTGGTGTCATGGGACATACCCTAGATGCCACGGGTCTGAAGGAACAGTTGTCTGATTATCTCTGTTTCCTTTTCACCTTCTGTAGTGAGGGCTAGGGCTCCAAGGCTCAGACAGTAGTGATTCCACAAACTATGGGAGGGGTCAAGATCCTGGGTAGCCAAAGAAATGGCGGAAACCCTACCTCCTTTATTTTGTGTAATTTTGATAATAGTTTATATAATGTTAACTTAATACATTTTTTCCTATCTACCCAACCATTTTTATCTGTGGGCACTGTCTTTTTTTTTTTTTTTGAATCACCAACAGCCCTTTTTACATATGATACGAGATACTGCTCTACCTCTGTTATTAAATATATTTACTTTTTAAAAAGATTTTATTGATTTATTTTTAAAGAGAGGGGGAGGGAGGGAGAAAGAGGGAGAGAAACATCAATGTGTGGTCACCTCTCATGCACCCCCTACTGGGGACCTGGCCTGCAACCCAGGCATGTGCCCTGACTGGGAATCAAACTGGCCACCCTCTGGTTCGCAGGCTGGTGCTCAATCCACTGAGCCACATCAGCCAGGGCTATTATTGTAATTTAAAACAATCACCTCTTATATTTAATTAGAGATTATAGTTTATAAAGTGGTTCTATAGATATTTATAGAATGTAAAGAGAATGTTATTTTCATCTAATACTCAGAATTATTAAGGTAAGCATAATCATTCCCATTTATTAACAAGGAAATTGTAGTCCTGTACAGTTCTTCATGGTGACAAAAATAGTAAAGGTAGCTCCGGAGCTTGAATCTGCATTTTCTGGTTACCTCTTCAGTGGTCTTCCTACTACAGCAGTCAATGTGGTGGTGCTTATTTATTTTATTTAATACTAGATGTTTATATACAGGTCCGATGCCCTCCATACTAGAGAGAGTAATGCTTTTGCTTTAGTCTCACATTGTTTTTTGACTTGTTTTGTTTTGTTTTACTTTAGGAAGACATGTTTTGGCAGATGAAGCACTCAAGCTGGGTATTCTAGATGAAATTGTCAACTCAAACCCAGTTGAAGAAGCAATCAATTTAGCCCAGAGAGTTTTAGGTAAGAAGATAGTAAAAATACTGCCAAACTGGAAACAAGCTAAATGTCCATCTTAATAAGAAACTCCTTAAATACCTCCTGGTACATCTGTGTGATGCCATATGATGCAGCTTTAAAAAGAATAAGAAACTCTGTGTGTTGATATAGTACAAACAGCATGATATATTGTATGAAGTAAAAAAAAGTGTCATGTATAGGGGTTTACCATTTGGGTAATAAGAAAGAGGGGATGGGTTGAATGTCTATATGGGGAGAATGTATATATATAACTGTTTATGCATAAAATATTCCCGCAAGGATTCGTAAGAAATGGTTAAAGGTTGTCTCTGGGAGTGGGGCTGGTCAAGCCAGGAACACAACTGGGAGGAGACTTTTTGTTGTTTACTTCGGTACCTTTTCATTAAATGAATTGATTTTCTATTGAGGAATATCATTGAAATTAAATAAGCAAATAAACATTTCAGCAAATGCTGGAAGACAAGCTCTGTAACTGACCACAGTAAAGCGTAGTTTTGTTTCGGTGAGCTATGTGTTCGCTCTCATTGGTTTCTCACTGTATGGAGTGACGACATTCCTTCACGAGTTCTTCGGAGTGGCACTCCTACAGTTTTTTTCTTTTTTCACACTGTTCCTTTTAATTTATGGAAGTTGGCGGTAAGGTAGAGAGGGTTAGAGGGTGTCTGGGGAAAAAATAATTGGAAAGAGTGCTGGGTTACAGGCAGCTCAGAGTGTTCATCTCCCTGCTTGGGGACGGGCAGTGGCTCGGTGTCGTTCAAGGGCATTCTTTTGAAAAAGTCACTTGTCGACTATGGTAGGGACTAATCCCTTTTCTGAAATAATCTTTTTTTTTTTTTTTTTGGTGGCTCTAGCCAGTTCCTCTTTCAATATAATAGGAAAAGCCTGAACTGGAGAAGCCAGGGTCTGTTGGGGGGAAAAAGCTGGTGACTTGTGAAGAGAATCAGGGAGTCTTTGCCCAAATGAGAATGAGCTTCCTGCTGTTCCTCTGCCTTCCAGACAGACTTCCCCACATTTTTGTCACTGGCTCATTGTGCCTCCTGAGAGGGCTTCTTGTTTTGTTAGCGGTCACCTGGCTGGCCGACAGCAGAGGCTGTTTACATTTGCAGATCCCTAAATTACTTTTGATTTGGGGCATAAATAGACTATTATTTATATCCATGGTTTTAGTTTATAAAGAACTCGATTTCAACAGGAAGTTCTTTCTTTTCCTGAACTGATTTCCTTAGATTGGGATTTAAGAGTTAAGTTACTTCCAGAGACAGAAGAGGATCATGGCTGTCCAGTACATTTATAATATTGTGTTTTCATTTTTGAAATTTGTTTAGCTTTAAAATTAATTCAAATTAAATTTTTTAAACGGTATTTTTATTGATTGATTTGAGAGAGACAGACAGACAGACAGACACCAGTTTGTTGCTCCACTTCCTGATGCTTTCATTTGTTGTGGTGGCCGGAGATGGAACCTGCGACCTTGGCGTATCGGGACAGCGCTCCATCCAACTAAATTACCTGGCCAGTAATAAATAAGTGTTTAAAAATATTTTATTTGTAAAATTTATAAAACAGTCTACTCAATCTCAGCAACATTACACAGTTTGTCCACCTGGTGGCATCCAAATATTGAGGAGGAATCATTTGCTTTAGAACTTGGTAATTCACCTTATTACAGTAGGGAAATGGTTCTGGACTTTGGACAGTTATGTCCAACTATTTTACATTATAGTCACGAAGACTGTGTAGAAATATATAAAATTATTTGTGTTTAAAAATGCCTAAAATAGAAATATAGATAGTGTAATTAGAACTATGTAGAATATATATGACTACAAAAATTTAAAGAAAATATGCAAAAATGAAAACAAATTCATTTTACCCCCCAAATTTCATAAATGGTCTTTGCTTTGTTTTGATTTTTTCTAGTTTTATTGAGATGTAATTTACACACAAATTCACCCATTTTGAATATAAAGACTGATGAATTTTTGTTACTGCTTACATTTATGTTGTCACCATGAAGAAGATAGAGTTCTAGCACGGTAGAAAGTGTCCTCATGCCTGTTTCCAGGAGAGTCCCCCCACTGACAACCACGCACCTGCTCTCTGATTTGTGTTTCAAGAATTTCTCATGTGTGGAGCCACACATACAGCATGTAATCTTCTGTGTTTGACTTATTTCGCTTAGCATGCTGTTTCTGAGATTCGTCCATGTTGTTACATTCCTCACATGTTAATATTTTATTTTTTTATTACTGAATAGTCATCCATAGCATCAATATGCCATGATTTGTTTATCCATTTATCTGTTGATGTGCATTTAGGTTGTTTCCACTTCAAGCCTACACAAATCCTTGTAGACATGTTCCCTTTCTCTTGGGTAAGCACCTACCAGCAGTATTGCTACGACATCCTAGAGTAGGTGTATGCTTGATTCTTAAATGCTTTTTAAACTTGATGATTAATGAAAAAACATTAGTGCTTTGAGAGACACTCATTTTTGCTAAGTAAATTGTAAAAAATAGAAAAGTAAATACATTCACTGTCATAGTACGCTGTGTGCAGTACCTCCTATTGGAGGGCGATGGGCAGGCATGTATTGGAGCTTAGTCACACCTGACGACTTAGTATTTCCACACTTAGGAATGTATCATAGAGAAATATGATCATAGAAGTACACAATGTCTGTGTACAGTGATACCCACTGAAGCTTTATGTATCATTGTAAAATATTGGAAACAACTCAAACATCTAATTTTAGGAGGTTAGTTACATGAAAAATAATAGATCTCAGTTGAGTAACCCCATTCTGCCATTAAAACTTCTATTTTTAATATGTCTATTGGCTATCCATGTGAAGTGTGTATTCAGGTCCTTTGCCCACTTTTTAATTAGGTTATTTGTTGTTTTTGGTGTTTTGTAAGTACTTTATAAATTTTGGCTATTGACCCCTTATAAGATGTGTCGGTGAATATGTTCTCCCATTCTGTGGGTTGTCAGTTGTCATTTTATTTTGTTGATGATTTTCTTTGCTGTGCAAAACTTTTTAGTTTGATGTAGTCCCATTTGTTTGTTTTTCTTTTGTTTCCCTTGCCTGGGGAGATATATCTGATAAAAAATTTCTACAAGCAATATATGAGATTTTGCTCCCTATGTTTTCTAGGATTTTTATGGTTTCAGGTCTAACATTTAAGTGAAATAAGTCAGTCAGAGAAAGACAAATGTCATAAGATTTCGCTCATATAAGGAATCTAATGAACAAACTGAACTAACAAGGAAAACAGAGACAGACTTGTAGATGGAGAACAGATGACAGCTAGTGTGGGAGGGCAGTAGTTGGGTGGAGGGAGTGAGCAAAAAGGAAAAAGGGCTCATGGACATGGACACCAGTGTGGTAATTGCTAGAGGGAGGGGGACACAAGGGGACTAAATGGTAATGGAAGAAATACAGTAAAGATTAAATTAAAACAAATAAAAAATGAATGGATATTTTAATTAAAAAAAATTCCAGTTTTAAGTAAAGTTGAAGAACTTGGAAAAATGCTTACGTGTAATATTTAAGCAGCAAACAGCCAGATAGCAAGTTGCACAAGTGTGTATATGTGTGTACGTCTTCATGTGTCTATTTGCATGAGGACTAAACTAACGGTGGTTGTATTTGGGTGGTAGGTAATGAAGACTCTTGGATCTTTTTAATAAAAAATGTTTATCTTTCCCTAATGTCTCAGCCATGAAACTTACCCAGAGGGGAAAGGGGTGCCTGGCCAGTGTGAAGAGGTGCCATCTGGTAGAGAAAAGGGCTCAGGACTGGAAGTCGAGAGACCTGGGTTCTAGTCTCATCCTTAGCTAGATGGACCTTAAATCGGCTTTTCGGACTTAATCAATGAAAGGAGAAGGTCCAACAAAATCCGTTGGTTTTAGATCCTGTTCTGAGACCCCACAGGCTCCAGTGCTTAGGCTCCAGTTTTTAGTTCTGGCTACAACCTGGGCAGCTGCACTGCGTCTCTTCTGGGGTTTGGGACTTAGAATCCCATGGAAAACTCGGCAACCCTTTCTACCTACCTTCCTACCTTCCTTCCTTCCTTCCTTCCTTCCTTCCTTCCTTCCAAATGAGTTTCACTGTTTGAAATGCTATGATTTCCTGGTGCTGCTTAAGAGATAGGGCACGTCAATGAAGAGCTATGTCAGAGAATCCTATCTACATTTGTCATTTATTATCTTATCAAATGTGTAGTTTAGCTAGGCTTATTTATTTTGCCTTTTATTTTCATTTATGGTCTTGTACTTTTCCCTTCTTTTTTTCCCTCGAGTTCCTCTTTTTTTGTTGTTGTTGTTGATTGCCTTTAAATATAGCCGTTAGTATGTGGTTATTTGGTAGAACAAAATTGATGGGTTGATTTGAAGGACAGGCTCCACAAAACTCTTTTATAAAATATAAGTATGCATACTTTATAATAGACATTTACTCTAAAAGATTTCAAGAATAAATACATCAATAATAAAATGTATTAATACTAATGTCTAGTTATATGAAACTGGTACAGTTGTCTTCACCTGGAACAGCGATTCTCTAACTTGACTCCGCATCAGAATCACTTGGAGGGGTTGTTAAAACAGAGAAGGAACGGAATTTCCCACGGGTGATGTCGAGATCAGCAGTTTGGTAGCCAGTTATGTGTGGGAGGGATTTGTAGGAGGTTAGCATGTACGTAAAAATGTGATTTGGGAAGTCGCTGCAAGTTTCTCTACAACCTAATGGGTATCCTGGAGAGTTAACTGTGAAAGTTCATTAGCTTCATGCATCTTAATATTCTTGTTGTATGAGGCTTCTCAGGTTACTGCAGTGCAATAGATTTAACAGAGAAATTCCAAGCTAGATTGCTTTGGCTAAACTGGGGAGGGGAGGGTCCTGTAAAATGCTATTTATTTGTGCTTGCTTCTGGCCAGAGCTCGCTTTACACAAACGGAGTAAGAACTCCCTATTATCATATGCATGGAAGTGTGTATTATCCAAAGACGGGCCCAGGGGGCATGGGACTGGGAGCCTTCACTTGAGAGCCTAGTGCTCTGCTTCCGTCTCTGTAATGGACCCTGGTCTTGTCACTGTGACTGCCCAGGGCTGGGCGAACCGTTCTAACCATTCTAATTCTGCCTACAGACCTTGGTCTATTTGTTCATTTTGATTTTGTGACTTTAAAAAATTCTTAGTTGTTTCATCTGCCTTTCACTTCATTTTATCTTTTCCTCTTTGTAATTTATTTTTGTTCTCTGTGAACATTTATATAAACATATTTCACAAAAGCAGAGTAACCCTACCTTACATAGGAGGCCTAAGCACGTGTCTAAATTTAACTTCCTTTGGACATACTACCCAACTTCTGCAGCTGGCCTTCTGAAAGCCTGGAAAAGTACTGTTGTTCTGTCTGTTCTTTGCACAGCTTATGACAGATAAAGCTTACTATTTATCAGAATTAGGGAAGAGAGAATCCTTTATGTCTTAGGAAACCATTTCTATAAGTGGCGTGTTGTCTCTCTTTATCCTAGGCAGAGAAAAATCTCTTCCAGTCAGTTTACCAGAAAGGAAAGAGGGAAAATAACCACCTCCTTTTCTTCCATTAGGAGCGTGATTCACTTTCTTTTTAAATCAAAACGTGAATAGTATGCATTAGAAAACCTTGAGGAATTAAGGAAAAGAATGTGAATGGGTCAAGGAAAGAATTCTACCATAAGCATATTTGAATTACGAATTAGTTCTTCTCTTACCCATTTTCCTGTGCAGCGAATGCGGGTGCTGACCCGACACACTTGCCTCTCTTATTAGGTAGGTACAGCTGAGTGGCTTCAAAACTATGAGACTCTAAAACCACCAAGTATATAAGAAATATACTTTGAAAACTCCAGTCCTGCAGAACCAAAGGATAAATTCTGAATATATTTTGTAGTAATAAATTGAAGTTGTAAGGTAATAACATCCTTCAGTTACAGCTACAGCAAAAGGATAGGTAATTGTACAGGGAAAAACCATCTATGACGGTGCCCTGATCCCAAAGTCTCCAGTGGATGGGCTTCGCCTGCCCCTAGGCTGGTCTGCACGGGTGCTGTTGGTAGCTCCCTGAATGTCCACTGGCAGCTTGAGAGGTCCTAAGTATCCCCAAGATAACAGGATTATGCTGATAAGCAATATTTACTGCACATCGTTAAGCAAGCTTTGCTTTTATTATTTCCTTCCTTCCTTCCTTCCTTCCTTCCTTCCTTCCTTCCTCCCTTCCTCCCTTCCTCCCTTCCTCCCTTCCTCCCTTTCTTCCTTTCTTTTCTCTCTCTCTCTCTCTCCTCTTTCTTTTTCAGTCTCTGGCTCAGGGTAAATTTGCCAGGAGCTGTGGCTGTCCTTGACACAGTGGTTGACGTAACATTCTGCTTCCAGACCTCCCAGAAGCTATACCTCAAAATCAATGGTTGAATTTTTAAAAAATATTCATGCCCAGGCCGCATCCTTAAAGACTCTTAACTGAATCTATGGTGGGGTGGGGGGGCAGGGCTGGGGATCTGAACTTTTGAAACTCCTCAATAACTCTGATGTGTACTGTGGTTTGAGAAGCAGCCCATCAAGGTGGAAACAGTGGCAATGTTACAAGGGCAGAGATCGGCCCTCCCAGTCTATGCCTGTACCCCGTCAGCCCCCTGTTTACACCACCACACTGACTGACAGCTCAGCCCTCTTCCTTCATCCACTCGGTCCTCCATGCCCTTGTCCTTTCCCTCTTCCCCTCCCTTCTGTCCACTCTTGTCTTCCTTTTGGGCCATGAACAATTAAATCAGGCCTTCGAAAGGTTTCCATCCTTCTCTGCTGAGCTTGCCTTCTCATAAATTGAGGGTTGGGTTAACTCATTGGATAAATGAGCAAGTAATGGGTAGCTTGTTGGGTAAGAGTTCATGTTTTTCCAACAATAGCAAAGCACACAGAGAGACATGCTGCTAATACCATCTTTCTGTCCTTTCCGGAATCCTATTCTTAACATCAGATGGGAAAGCGTCAATTTTTTTTATTGTTGTTCAGTTACAGTTGTCCCCACTTTCCCCCCATTGCTCTCCCCTGCCCTACCCATCCCCCATCTCCCACATTCAATACCCACCCACCCCTACCCCGGCTTGTCTTTGTCCATGGGTCCTTTGTACACGTCCTTTGTACACGTTCTTGGACTTGACCCTTCACCTTCTTTCCCCCAGTTTCCCCTTCCCCACTCCTCCCTCTCCCACCTGGTCACTGTCAGTTTATTCTTTATTTCCATGTGTCTGGTTCTGTTTTGCTGGCTTGTTTGCTTTGTTGATTAGGGTCCACTTATAGGTAAGACCATGTGGTATTTGTCTTTCACTGCCTGGCCTATTTCACTTAGCATAATGCTCTCCAGTTTCATCCATGCTGTCAATCTTTTTAATTCTATATAGTAATCAAGTGTTAAAACAGTCTCCCCTCTAGGTTAAAAAGGTCGATGAAATTATATAATGCTTCACAGATACACGTCCAAGTGGACGTGATTACATCCCAACTTTACTCATTCTCTGTTGGACACATAGTAACACAGGAATGCCAGACCTCACATTCAGGCCTTTTTATAGTGAAACTGCGCATGAGGTTTGGTAGGTTTTTTTCTCTAACTAAGGTGTACGTTTTTTATATAATGGTTTATTTTTGAAGAGATGGCAGCACTTTTAAGAAAACAGTTTATGGTATACTGTTTTAGAAAACAGTGTTGACAATGTAATTTGTTATACATTTATTCTTTTATGCAAACTTAGAATCATTCTACTGAGTTTTTAAAAAATAGGACAATAAGGATTCTGATTAGATGTTTCTATATAATGTACATGTATGGAAATATTTATATTTTATGCTCCTAAATATTTATATCCAGGAACATGGGCTCTCTCTATTAAGGTCTTAGCTTATGTTCTTCAATAAAATGTTATATTATCTTAGCACCTTTCTTGATAAATTTCTTTCTAGGAATTTTGAACAGCTTTAATGAGGCATGATTTGCCTTGTAGGGTTCTGCAGCCATCTTCATAAGTCAGCCTTAGGTCCCGTCCACCTGAGAAAGTCCCCTCATGGTCTTTCGCAGCTAGCTCCCAGCCCCAGGCAACCACAGATCTCTCTGTCTCTATACATTTGTCTTTTCTGGACACGTGCTATAAACAGCATCATACGGTAGGTAATCTTTGCACCTGGCTCTTTCAGTCAGCATGGTATTTTTGAGGTCCATCTGTAGCATGCATCAGCAGCTTGTTCCTTTTATCGCTGAGTGGTGTTCCCTCGCATGGCTAGACCACATTTTCTTTACCCATTCATCAGCTGATGGGTATTCGGATTGTGTCCAGTTTTCAGCTCTTATGAGTACTGCTGCTATGAATATTCATATAAGTTTTATATGGACATACAGGTTTTCATTCCTCTTGGGTGGATTCCTAGGAGTAAAATTACTGGGTTGAGAAATAAGTTTATGTTACTTTTTTAAAAAAACCATCAAACTGATTTCTAAAGTGGACGTACTATTTTACATTCTTTCAAGCAGTGTGTCAGGGTTCCAGTTACTCCGCCTCACCACCAGCATTTCATGTTGGTGTCTTTTTGATCATAGTCAGTTTAGTGTGTCTGGATTAATTATATAAAACTGAATAACAGACTACCCCAAAATTTAGCTGCTTAAAATTGAACACTTATTAAAATCTTGCCGTTTCTGTGGGTCAGGAATCTGGGTGTGGTTAGCTAAATCCGCTGGCTTAGGATTTCACATAGTGTTACATCCAGGATGTCAAAGGGGCTGTATTCATCTTAAGGCTAGACTGGGAGAGGATATGCTTCAGGCTCATGTGGGCGTTGGAAGGATTCCGTTCCTTATGGTCCATTAAACCGAGGGCCTCAGTTCCTCTCTGGCTGTTGGGTGAAAGCCTCCTTCGGCCCTTTGCCACGGGGGCTTCACCAAGGGACTGTCACACGTGGCAACTGGCTTCCTCAGAAGGAGGAAGTGAGAGAGCAAGAGAGGGTGAGAAAGACCAAAGCCAGAGATTTTTGTACTTTAATCTCAGAAATGATGCTGTTTGGAATCTGCCTACATGCTCATTATGGTCTGAATTTGCATTTCTCTAAGACAAATGATGTGAAACATCTTTTCACATGCTTATTAGCCATTTGTATATCCTCTATTGTGAAATAGCCACTCAAGTTTTGCCCATTTAAAAAATTAGATTGTTTGTCCTCTTATTATTGAGTCATCAGTGTCATATGTATATGTATATGATTTTATTTTTAGAGGGGGAAAGGAGAGAGAAAGAAACAGAGAAAAACATTGACGTGAGAGAGAAACATTGATCTGTTGCTTCTCGTATTCGTGTCAACTGGGGACCGAACCCACAACCCAAGCATGTGTCATGACTGGGAATTGAACCAGTGACCAACCAGCTAAGCCACACCAGTCAGAGTAGAGTCCTTTATATATTGTGAATACAAATTCTTTATTATATATTTGATTTTCAAATTGTATTACTTTTTCTATAGTTTGATAATAAATTACCACAAGCTCAGCAGTTTAAGCAACACAAATTTATTTTCTTACCATCTAAAGGCCACAAGTCCAGTAGGGGTCTCAATGGGGTGTATGTGCAGCTTCACGCCTTCCTGAAAGCTGTAGGGAGAATCCATTGTTGGTGGAATTCAGTACTTTGCATTGTAGAACCACGGTCCTATGGTCTTGCTGGCTGTAAACTGAGGGCATTCCTAGCTTCTAGAGGCCATGGTGTTTCTTGGTTCTCGGCCCCCTCCCTCCATCTTCAAAGCCACATCATTGCCAACGGGTTGAGACTTTCCGTCTCATCTTTCTGACTCTTCCTCATCAACTCTCTTTTCGCTGTAGCCAGGAAAGGCTCTCCTCTTTTAAGGGCTCATATGATTAGACTGCGCCAACCCGGATAATCCAGGATAATCTCCACATCTCACATCTCAAGGTCTTTAACCTTAATCGTATCTGTAGAGTCCCTTTGCCCTATAAAGTCGTTAAGTTCTGGACATTTGGTAGGGGTGGGGCAGTCATCATTCTGCCCACTGTGCAAATATTTTCTTCCAGCCTATGGCTTATCATTTCCTTTTCTTAATGGTGTTCTTTGAAGTACAGAAGTTTTTAATTTCAATGAAGTCTAATTAATTTATTTTTCTCTCATGGATCCTGCTAAAAAACACTTTGTCTAACCCAGTGTCACAAAAGTTTCTCCTGTGTTTAATTCTAGAAATTTTTATAGTTTTAGGTCTTCAACTCAGTTATGATCAGTTTTGAGGTAATGTTTATATAGTGTGTTCAGTAGGGATCTAAGTTTATTCATTTATTTTTTGCATATGGGTATCCAGTTGTGTCAGTGCTATTTGTTGATAAAAACTCTTCTTTTTTCTCCTATGAATTGTTTAGACACCTTTGCTGAAAATTGATTGGCATTAATCACAAGAATTTATTTTCTGAGCTCTCAGTTCTCTTCCGTCGACTTGTATGTCTATCCTAGTGTCAATGTCACCCTGTCTTCTCTTCTGGGTATTTTTAAGTTCTTGTTACTATCGGAATCAAGTTAAAATTACTTTGAATCTAAAATATTATTAACTCAGAGCTATTTTCCTTAAACTGACTGACAGATTAATATTTAATCCATTATGAAATTGGAATAATGGGAAAATGCTGCTTAGAGGCCTGAATTAGGAAAATTGAAATTGCTTTGGATCCATTAAATTCTTGCGGAACTAAGTTGCAAAGACATTAGAGGCTTTGGTAGGAGTGTTACATTAAATATCTTGTCGAGTAGCATTTAATTTTGTACTTTGAATCTGAACAGATTATTATCATTATTGTTTGTTTATTTTCCTTCAGTATAAGTAACATTTCCAAGGATTTGATTTTCTCTCTTCTTTCTTTCAGATCGGCCTCTAGAATCCCGTAGGCTCTGCAACAGGACAGTTCAGAGCTTGCCCAACATGGAGTCTATTTTCAGTGAAGCCCTTCTGAAAATGCGGAAGCAGCACCCTGGGTGTCTTTCTCAGGAGATTTGCGTCCGCGCTGTCCAGGCTGCTGTACAGTATCCCTATGAGGTTGGCAGCAAGAAGGAGGAGGAGCTGTTTATGTACCTTAAGCAATCAGGGCAGGCTAGGGCCCTGCAGTATGCTTTCTTTGCTGAGAGGAATGCAAATAAGTGGTCAGTACCCTCTGGAGCATCCTGGAAAACAGCGTCAGCCCAGCCCATCTCCTCAGTTGGCGTTCTCGGTAAGAACGTGGGATAGTTAATGTCATTCTGCAGATCTGCACATGTAAAGTGTTGCTATCATTCACTTAGGGCCACCAGGTGCCAGATTCTATGCGAAATATATTACATGTGTTAGCTAACTTAATTTTCACCCCAGCCCACAAGCTATCTTCATTTTACCTGTGAGGCCTAGAGACACTAACCTTCTCAACAAGGAGCTAAACACAGATGGTCAGGGCGTTTATCACTCACCCCAACCTCTTCCCTGTATGACTCTGTCACTCCTGCATTTCCCAACAATTGCTATTTGTACCACGTTTTAAGGTGTGTCCTGTCACTCTTGTAGCTAGACATTCGGAATGATGTCTGTCTTTCTGGACCCTGGAACCATTCACTGCTCCTACTTTGAAACCACTGTCCTCAAATCCATCGGAACTTTGAAGCAGGGGCTTCCCTACTTTGACCCCTGGAATTTTTCCAAACACGTGTCTTCTTTCCTCAGAAGCTAGATCCCTGATTGACTTCTTCGAGCCACCCTCTTAATCTCCATTGCTCTCAGTCTTGGCCCCAAAATGATCTTGTGTGGACTTTAAACCCCATGAAATGGGAAGCACAATGGTATATGTTTCAGCTCATATACAGTCTTGGTGGAAGAGGTTCACAGTTTACTAAAAGTATCAACTGTATTAGTCCTCATTTGGCCCTTTAGCACCCAGCCCAGCCTGGAGGGAAAGAGCTTACTCTGTATCTTCTTAGTCTGTTATCTCATTCAATTTTAGGTATAAAATGGTATGTCTTTTAAAAATATTTTCAGTTATATTTGACATATACTATTATATTAGTTTTAGGTGTACAACATAGTGATTATTAGCCTTTTATATAAGTTGGAAGTGATCACCCTGGTGAGTCTAATCCCCATCTGACACCATAGTGGTACACACTCTAACAGTGGAATACTATTCAGTCATAAAAAAGAAGGAAGTCTTGCCATTTGTGACAACACGAATGGACCTAGAGGGTTATGCTGTTTGAAATAAGTCAGACAGAGAAAGACAAATAGCATATGATTTTACTTATACGTGGAATCTAAAAAACAAAATAAATGAGCAAACAGACCAGAAATGAACTCGTAGATACAGAGAAAATTCTGATGAGAGTGGTATTGGGCAGACCAGTGAAAAGGGGAAAGGGAGTAAGATGTGCGAACTGCCAGTTATGAAGTACTAGGTCTTTGGTACAAACACACTGAGCTCCTTCCAGCACTGACTCTGTTCACTTGTGATTTTTTTAAGGAGGAGGTTAAATAATGTGATAAAGAAATATAAGTGTTCCTTTTTTGGTAGTCTTTCAGCAACACAAGTATTTGTTTCTCATTGTATACTTACTTGTTTCTTCTTCCCTATATTCCTTCAAGTCAGGAATAATTAGTTCAAAATAATAGCCAAACTTAAGTTTATCTGTATTGCTTGTTAGTGAGTTTCCCCATTTCTTCTTTATAAGCCTTTTTAAAAAGACTTCAGGTTTATCTGGCATGGAATGTTTAAAAATTTGAACTTTGTTTTTTTTTAAGTATACCCTACATCATTCTGAAAAACATTTGAGAAAAAAAAGAAATGGTTTAAATATACAAAAGACAATATAGATAAAAATAAACTCAGTTTGGTTACTTCCCTTCTTCATGTTTACCCTCACACTGCTCTGCATTTCTTCTGTGTGATGCATCTCCCACTGAGTGTTGCACCCTCCGGAACCTTCCTGCAGCCTCATCTGCTTCACTGATGGCTCCCTCCTCTGTCTTCTGCCTGAATCCTGGCTTACCTCGGGCCGCTGTTGCTCCTGCAGCCCTCTCAAGAGGATGGTACTGCGTCTCTCACACTCCATGGACCTCATCGTCACTTTCCAGTCCTTTCAGGACGGACTCTGTGGTCCTGCCGTAGGTTCCAGTCTCTCTGTCCCTCTTCCTTGCTGTCATTGGTCCCTCTCCTTTGCTGAAAATTTTGATAACTGGCTCACAGTTATCCATTTTGGCCTGAATCCTGCTGCCAATCTGATTATCTTCATTTCTGTGTGGACAGTTCATTGAACCATGTTGCTTTGGGTTCTTTTGCCTCCTTAGATCCAGTGGCACTCACCTGATTTCACTTCTGTGGCCCACATTTATGGCCTCACTACAGGTCTTCACCTTGCCTGAACATTTCTCTACCTCTGACATTTGACATCTCACCTTTTTACCACAACCTGGTATCTTCCCACATCTCTTAGCTGGTTATTTTAATTACATCCATTACTTGATCAGCGTGGTTTACTTTTCCCTCTATTCAACTTTAATTTTCAGAGTCATCACTTCAGCCACCCTTTTGCCACTGTCCTCAAACTCCACGATTCACTGCCCATCTTCTCTGCCTCCTGACAAAGCCCCAGCCGTGTGCTTCCGCGAGCCCAGGCCCCGGCTCCTCAGACCAGATCGGCCGTCAGGAGGGGAGAAGACTGCAGTTGACCAAAAAGTTGACTAGTAGTCAATGGGTCCCTTATTCCTTATTTACTTCTCTTAGTTGAAGAGGTTTCTGACCAAATTTAATTCCATGGCAGGTAAAGGCAAAAATCTGATAGCAGAGCAGGACTCCTTGCCACTGTCTGTATTTGTTTAGTGAGGAAAAATTAGCAAACTAAATTCAGTATAAATACAATAGATACCTATGAAAACACAGTAACCAGCAGTGAAAGGCTTGGTCCTTGCGCTCTTTGTCAGACAGGGCTAAATGTCTTGAGACCACAGGGGTGTGAGCAGAGATGTTAGGAGTTAAGGGCTTTTTGAAAGAAATGTATACAGTTGACCCTTGAAAAATGCAGGGGTTAGAGGTTCCAATTCCTTGAGCAGTTGAAAATCCATGTGTAACTTCTAACTTCCCCAAAACGTAACTACTATTAGCCTACTATTGACGAGAAGCCTTACTAATACCATAGTTGATGAACACGTATTTTGTATATTATAGGTATTCTTACAGTAAAGGAAGCTAGATAAAAAATGCTATTAAGAAAATCATAGGAAGCGAAAATACATTTACTGTGTTTATTGAAAAAAATCTGCATATAAGTAGACCTACGCTGCTCAAACTTGTGTTTTCAATGGTCAGTGGTATTATGCTTTCATGTATGTTTTTATTTCCATGATTAAATAACAAGTGTCCTTTTCTAGAACTAAACTAAAGAAGATCTAAAGTGATAGCCAGGACACTTCTAAGAGGCATTAAGCTGCTCCACTCTTGTGGTTGGGGATCATGAGTTGCTCTGCCGCCCCAGTGACCCTGTGGCACACCTGCTCTGAGGGGTGAGCCCCAAGGAGCTGTGCTCCACCTTCGCAAGGTGGCTTCCCTTCCCTGCTCTGCTTTCAGTTCTGAGATATCACTTACCTTATGTTACAGTTCACGCAGCACTTCCACATAACTTCTTATTAATCCTTATTGTTATTGTCCCTGTGAGATTGTGACTTCTGTAACTGTAGACATTTTGTAAGAAGGTTGGGACTGAAAGCCTGGAGCCCGGGCCTTTGAGCCCCACTTGCTACCCAGGCTCAAGTGCAGGATGCAAGTTGCTACAGCAGTGAGAGCTATTAAGCCTTCTCATTACTGGGTGAAATGCAGATATTTAGCAAATTGGGAAAACCAAACATTTTAATAATTTAATATATTTAGTCATTATATATAATATAAAACAAGTTAATAAAATTTGAAAATTAAGTAACTATATTCCAAAGAAGTGAAATCAGTGGGGTTTATGACAGAAACATTCTATGTTCAAAACCAATCCCCAAATTTAGTCAACATGAAATATAGAGGAGTATAATATATAAATGGCTTTCACAAAGCTGTTTTATCCATAATGGGTTGGTTAAGTAACAGATAACCAGCTGATGTAACAGGTCACCCAACAATCTCAGTAGCTTAACCCAGTGAAGATGTATTTCCTGTGTGCTCCGCTAGGTCATGCTAGGACCCGGCTCTTTCCAATTAGCGGTTCTGCCATTCCCTCGGATGAGGGCCAGCAAACTTTTTCTGTGATGTGCCAGATAACTAATATTTTAGGCTTTGTGGGTTCTGTGGTCTCTGTTGCAACTACCCAACCCTTTCTTTGAGCATAAACACAGCCATCAAGAACAGGAACACAAATTAGCATGGTTGTGTTCCAATAAAACTTTATCTATAAACACTGAAATTTGGATTTGATATAATTTCTTATGTCATAAAATATTCTTCTTTTTTTTTTCAGTTTTTCAACTGTTTAAAATGTGAAAACATTTTTAGCTTGCAGGCAATATAGAGACAGGCCTTGGTCCAGATTTGGTCTTGAGGGTCTCTTTCAAGGCCTTCTGAGAACAGCAAAATGTGGTTGTTCTCTGTACTTTCTATCTTCAGGAGATAAAGTGAGATCTTATGGGAGCTTTTATGGGCCAATCTTAGATCCCATGCACACCGTCAACCATTTCATGGCCCAGAAGTAGTCACAAGCCCTGCCAGGATACACAGGATATGGAAAACACAGTCTCTTACGTGTCCAGGAGGAAAAGAAATGGTGTGGGGAAGGAAGAGCAACATCTCTGCCACTGAATACTTTTTCTTCATTTTCTATTCTTCTTGCTTTTGCTTAAAACATTATTCCCTTTTCCTTTTCCTGCCCCAGCTTGGATAGTTCAACTTCCTCAATTTCACCTACTTCAATATGATCTTTCTTCAAATATCTTAATATTGAAGCATTTCTTGAATCATTCAACCAAATATAATCTTTCTTTTGAAACATCAAAGACATTCAAAGTTCTCACATCACTTACTTTACCTTATAGGATAGATATTGTGAACTTTTCTTTTTTACACTATTAGATTATAGGCTCCCTGAGAATTGGTACTTTTAATATTTTTAACAGTTTTATGGAGATATAACTCATATACCATAAAATTTACCATTTTAAAGAGTTCATTGGAAAATGACATAGCTACTGTGGAAAAAGCATGGCAGTTCCTCGAAACATTAAAGATAGAACTGCCATCTGACCCAGCAGTTCCACCTCTGAGTACGTACCCAAAAGAATGCAAAGCAGGGACACCAACAAGTGCTTGTGCACTTGTGTTCACAGCAGCATCATTCATAGTAGTCTAAAGTAGAAACAACCCCAGTGTCCGTCAGTGGATGAATGTATAAACACAATGCAGTGTATACATGCAGTGGGGTATTATTCAGCCTTAAAAATGTAGGAAATTCCGATGCATAATGCAACACAGATGAACCTTGAAGATATTATGTTAAGTGAAATAAGTTAGTCACAAAGGAACAAATTCTATATGATTCCACTTGTACGGGAGATACCTAAAGTACTCACAGAGATAGAAAGTAGAATAGTGGTCGCCAGTGGCAGTGGGGAAGGATGAAATGGGAAGTATTGTTTCCTGTGTACAGAGTTTGAGTTTTTCGAGATAAAAAACATTTCAGAGATGGATGGTCATGCTAGTTGCACCACCATGTGAATGTACTTAATGCACTAACCTGTAAATTGATGTAAATTTTATATGGATTTTACCATAGTTTAAAAAATTTTAAATACATAATAACAATGTCACCAAAAAAGAATATACTTCCATGGCATTTAGATAGTCACAAAGTCATGCAACCATTGCCACAATCGATTTTAAAACGTTTTCATCATCCTGAAAAGAAACCCTGTACCCATTACCAGTCATCACTCATGGTCTTTTCCCCGGCCCCTGGCAACCACTGACCCACTCTCTGTCTCTATGGATTTGCCTAATCCGGGCATTTCATATAAATGGAATCATTTAACAAGTGCCCTTTTGTATACAGCTTCTTTCACAGCATAATATTTTTAAGGTTCATCCACACTGTAGCGTATATTAGTACTTCATTTCTTTTTATGGCTGAATAATGTTCCGCTGTTTGAATATACCACATATTATTTATCCATTCATCATTTGATGGACATTTGGTTGTTTCTGCTTTTTGGCTATTTTGAATAATGATGCTCAGAACATTTATGTACAAGTTTCATGTAGACATATGTCTTAAATTCTCTTAGGGATGTATGTACACATATCTATATACCTACCTCCACACCTTCCTACCTAGGAGTGAAACTGCTGGATCATGTGACAAGTCCATAGTTAACATTTGAGGAACTTCCAACTGTTTTTCCACAGCAGCAATACCATTTTACAGTCTGCCAGCAATGTGTCAAGGTTCCATTTTCTCCACATCCTTGCCAGAACTTGTTATTGTCATTTTAATTATAGCTAACCTAGTGGATATAAAGTGGCAGCTCATTGTGGTTTCAAACTGAATTTCCTTAATGACTGTTGATGTTAGGCATCTCTTTATATGCTTATTGGGCATAGTACATCTTCTTTGGAGAAATCTTTATTAGACCATTTGTCTAATTTTATCTTATTTTTAAAAAGATTTTATGTATTTTTTTTAGAGGGAAAGAGAGGGAGAAAGAGAGGGAGAGAAACATCAATGCGTGGTTGCCCGTCACATGTCCCCCACTGGGGACCTGGCATGTGCCCTGACCTGGAATTGAATGATGACCTTTCAGTTTGCAGGCCAGTGCTCAGTCCACTGAGCCACACCAGCCAGGGCACCATTTGCCTAATTTTAAGTTGAATTTTCTTTTTATTGTAGAGTTTAGGAGTTCTTTATATATTCTGATACAAATCCCTTATCAGATCATTCTTTTGCATGTGGATATCTAGTTGTCCCAATATCATTTGTTGAAATCCTTGTTAAAAGTCGATTGGCTACAAGTGTCTAAATTTATTTCAGGACTCTCATCTCTATTCCATCGATACATGTGTCTGTCCTTATACCAGGGCCTCCCTGCCTTGAATACTGTAGCTTTGTCATAAGTTTTGAAATCAGGAAGAGTGAGTTCTCCAGCTTTGTTCTTATTTTTCAATATTGTTTTGGTTATTCTGGATTCTTTGTATTTCTATACAATTGTAAGGATGAGCTTATTAATTTCCTAAAAACAAACCAGTTAGATTTTTGATAGGGATTGAGTGAATTTGCAGATTGGTTTGGGTGGTGTTGCCATCCCAACAATACTGAATAGTGAACCTGAAATTCCTTCCATTTATTTAGGTCTTTAATTTCTTTCAGTAATGTTTTCTAGGTTTGGTATGCAGGTTTTGCAATTTTTCATTAACTTTATTCTGAAGTATTTTATTTTTGACACTATTGTAAGCAGAATTGTTTTCTTAATTTCATGTTCAGATTGCTCATTGCTGGTACATTGAAATACAATTGATTTTTGTATATTGACCTTGGATCCTGTGACTTTGCTGAACTTTTTTATTAGTTTTAATTGTCTCTGTGTATGTGGTATACTCTAAAGCACGCAACGCAGTGGCTAGCCTTAACTAGTATTCAGTCCATTTATGGTCCTTGAATTGATCTCTTTAAATGCCACATTGCCACAGAAGCCTTGGATCCACCAAGTAATTTTCCAGTTCTCAGTAGCATTGAATCACTTTTTCCACTTTTCCTCTTATCTACAGGCTTGGGAACAATGGGTCAAGGCATTGTCATTTCTTTTGCAAGAGCCAAGATTCCTGTGATTGCTGTGGAATCAGACAAGAAGCAGCTAGAAACTGCCAAGATGATTATAACCTCCCTCTTGGAAAAAGAAGCATCCAAAATGCAGAAAAGTGGCCACCCTTGGTCAGGACCAAAACCCAGGTTAACCACATCTATGAAGGAGCTTAGTGGTGTAGATTTAGTCATTGAAGCAGTATTTGAAGAAATAAACCTAAAGAAGCAGGTCTTTGCCAAGCTGTCAGCTGTGTGCAAGCCAGAAGCTTTTTTGTGCACCAATACATCAGCCTTGGACATTGATGAGATTGCTTCTTCCACTGATCGTCCTCACTTGGTCATTGGCACCCATTTCTTTTCACCAGCTCATGTCATGAAATTGTTAGAGGTTATTCCCAGCCGATACTCCTCCCCCACTACTATTGCCACTGTTATGAACTTATCGAAAAAGATTGAAAAATTTGGGGTAGTTGTAGGCAACTGTTTTGGGTTTGTTGGGAATCGAATGTTGAAACCTTATTACAATGAGACGTATTTCTTGTTAGAAGATGGCAGTACACCAGAGGAGATAGATGAGGTGCTGGAAGACTTTGGTTTCAAAATGGGACCTTTTAGAGTGTCTGATCTTGCTGGGTTAGATGTGGGTTGGAGATCTCGAAAGGGGCAAGGTCTTACTGGATCCATGTTGCCTCCAGGGACTCCTGCCCGAAAGCGAGGCAACAGTAGATACTGCCCAATTCCTGATATGCTCTGCGAAGCAGGACGATTTGGTCAGAAGACAGGTAAGGGTTGGTATCAATATGACAAGCCATTGGGTAGGATTCACAAACCTGATCCCTGGATTTCCAAGTTTCTGTCACAGTACAGGGAAACCTATGACATTGAACCACGTAGCATTAGCAAGGATGAGATCCTGGAGCGCTGCTTATATTCACTCATCAATGAAGCATTCCGCATCTTGGGAGATAGGATAGCTGCCAGCCCAGACCACATTGATGTTGTGTATTTGCATGGGTTTGGATGGCCAAGGCACAGGGGTGGACCCATGTTCTATGCTTCCACAGTTGGTTTGCCCACAGTGCTAGAGAAGTTGCAGAAATATTACAGGCAGAATCCTGATATTCCCCAACTAGAGCCTTGTGACTATCTGAAAAAATTGGCTTCCCAAGGAAATCCTCCTCTTAAAGAATGGCAGAGTTTGGCAGGACCCCCCAGCAGTAACCTGTGATTCCACCTTTTGGGTTATGCCTCACACGCTGGCAGCAGGTAATTCTCACTGGATTTCATTGAGATTAAATCCAAAGGTCTAAAATAGGTTGCTCTGGATGGAAAAAGGCTTTGGTTGGGGCAATGGGTGCACAGTGCTGGGTGCAGATGATGTTTTATTGAGTTGTAGACTTGAAACCTATATGGTTTTGTGAACCAATGTCACCCCAATAAACTCAATAAAAAATTGCTCTGAAATACAAAGCTAAAGAAATAATCAGCTAAACCTCCTCTTTGGGTCTTCTGTCTGTTTATTCCAATGAGTCAAATATTCAGTAATGTGCTTCCTATGCCTCTGAATCTGTCCTTATCAGATAAACACCTTCAATCCCAATGAATAAACTCAAGTTAATACCTTAATAGCTAAGAAGAGAGCCTCAGGAATATGTTGAGTTTCCCAAAGGCTTTTATCATTAGAGAAGTATGTAATCAATTAATAACTGATAAAAGCAACTAAATTATAAAGTAGTTTTGACCCCCTTCAGCCTCGCACACTAGCATGATAAGAAATCTCACGGGTCCCTCATTCAACAAAACATTCATTGTGTCTCCCCTGAGCTTCTCACACAGCACTTGGCAGACCTAGAGTGCAGACTAGTCCAGCATGGATGTCTGTGATCGGGTTCAGTTCACAGTCTCAGGGCGGAATGGTGGTAGTTGGCAGGGTAGAGTATACAGTGAGGTCTCTGTGAGTGAGCATGAAAAGCTGCCCAAGGAGAGGCAGTATGCAGATGCTGAAGTGTGAAAGGCAAAACGAAGTCGAAGTTGCAGACAAGACACCGTTGGGAAGTACTTTAGACCAGAATGGGGAACTCTGCGTAGTTCAGCAAGTCATGCTCAATACATGGCCTCCGTCCAAGGCCCTGTCACACGGCACAGTTGTGCTCGCTGCTTGCAGGGGGCTTAGTAATGTTTGTTGATAATTCCCTCGAGATTAGGGGATATCCTGGTCTTTCTTTACTCTTCTATTCATGGAGAAATAATAGATAGTAGAAAGTTGTTGACTTAGTGTAAGAAGGGATCTTAGAGAACAGGTAATCTCCTCTGATTCCGTAATGATGTCAGTTTTCCTGTCATGATAAGCCTTTGTGATGTTGGGCATGAAAATGGTTGAGTCTTGAAAAATCTAAAATGATTCCAAAGTTTCTTGAACAGTTTTGTTATAAGACTTCTCTTTTAATGTTTTGTGTGGTTAAACGTTGAAGGGTTGGTCAGTACAAAAGACTGGTACAGAAATGTTTACAGCAGAATCATTCACAATAGCCCCAAACTGGAAACAAAGGAAATGGCCGTCACTGGTGGATGCGTGACCAGAGTGTGGAATAGCCATGCACTGGGATATTCGGCCATGAAGAGAGATGAAGTCCCGATACAGGCTACCACACAATGGACCTCGAAACTATGTTGCTAAGTGAAAGAACCCAGTCACAAAAGGCCAAATATTATGTGAACATTTATATGAAATGTTCAGAACAGGCAAATCTACAGAAACAGAAAGCAGATTAGAGGTTGCTGAAGGCTGGAATGATTGGGGGTCAGGAATGGGGGGTGGCTGCCAATGGTACAGGATTTCTTTTGGGGTTAATGAAAATGTTGTGAAATTATTGTGGTGGTTACAAAACTCTGTGAATCTACTAAAAAGAACACTGAGTTGTATACCTTAAATGGGTTAATTATATGGTATGTAAGCATAATCCAATACAATTTTGAATAAATAAGTAAATAAATAAATGGGCTCAAGGTGTTGTCCTTCAGTGTGATGCTGTTTTCACAATATTTTCACCTGTGATCCCAAACAAGACTACCAAAAGTTCTGATAGAGAAGTCTTGAATGAATATGGTATGTTTTTCATTGTAAAAACAACAAAAAACTGGCTCTAGCTGGCGTGGCTCAGTGGATTGAGCACCAGCCTGCAAACTGAAAGGTCACTGAAAACGTTCAATCCCTGGTCAGGGCACGCGCCTGGGCTGCGGGCCAGGTCCCCAGTTGAGGGTGTGTGAGAGGCAGCTGGCTGATGCTTCTCTCCCTCTGTTTCTCCCTCCCATCCCCACTCTCTAAAAAACAAACAAAAATCTTAAAAAAAACCCCAAAACATCCCTAGAGTGTCTACAATTGCAGTTCAATTTAGAATAATTCTTAAGATGTATATTGCTGGAGTTTAAATTGGTCCTTGAAATTAAAGACATCCATAGAAAAGATTCCTGAAAGCAGTAACTTTGTCTCCAAAGTGACTTCTTTTTAAATTAACATTAAACACACACATATTAACTTTTTCTTCTTTAGGCCATTTGTGGGTTTATTTTGAGTTCTTAAAATTCATTTTCACCCTACACTATCTTCTTGATTGGGGCTTTGAAACTAGAGTGTCTGTGAATAGGTTTTATGAGTCAATAATCCCTGAAATTTTATGCTAATGTCTGTGTACATATATCTGAATGCATTTCTTAGAAGAGATACCATATTGTCATATGTGTTTGTGACCCAACACTTTATATATAAATAAAATGGGAAGAAGAAATATAAGTTTATTTATTTTTACTTTATATCAAAGGAGGCAAACCTAATTCTAATTTGTTGGGTCCTATGTGAAACAATATGATGAAATCTTCCAGAATATGTTATCCGATCCTTGAAAATGCACTTGCTTAAAAGACTTACTTTGTTGTTGTTAATAACTTTAAAACTATCTATCTTTTAAAAATAAAAACAGCTGTGGATGACATTTAAAAAAAATGTGTTCTCATGGTAATTGACTCTGATGAGAACGATGTATTAGAAGCACACTTGAAGCTTTGCCGTAACACTCCAGCTTTCAAGATGAGACTAATGATGGTATTTAAATCAGTAAGGGCACTGTGCAGCTGAAGTTGCTACCTGCTTATTCATTTCCAGCAGGAACAGGTGTGTGTGAAAGCAAACAATGAGGGGGATCCTAAACTTCCTGATTAATGATGTTACAGAATGGTGTATGCAAATCACACTCTACAGTACTGTAGGAACCTGGACTTTCCTGGGTCTTACATTTGTCCTTAGAATAGTCCCCTATAAGTCAGAAATATTGCAGGCTCACTAGATAGTTTGAATCCTTTGGTAGCCATTGATGAGTGTAATATAAATCAAGTTCTCTAAACTATGTTTAAAAGAAGCTTTCCACAAGAACAGAATAGTGTTTGACTATTCTTGGGACTATCAGTGCCATCTACTTATCTTGCCAGCTTACACATATTTTGAGATTAACAGGCAATTTACACTGTTTCCTGGCTGGACAGTAGCATTACACAACTCTGAGGGACCACATAGTGTGTGGTCCAAGGGGCTGCCACTCACGTAAAAATGTTAATAGCACCCCCTGGAGTTGTACAACATTCACTGTTGTTTACAAGGCACTTCGTATAGAGATCGAAAGCCAAAACCTCTTTCTTCTGCTTACTGCTATATCTCTCTAAACAAAAGTTAGTTGACCAGAATAGAGGGAAAGACTCCAGTTATACTGATGTCCCCAGTGGGACCAACATTTTAGGAAGATTATATCTTGTCTGTTCTTCTCAGTATTTTTTTTCTAGCACCCTGAGAAAGAAGAATATGAGAAAGATGTACAGGGCTTTTAATTCTTGTTCAAAGAATTTCGGGGTACATCAGTTGTAATACTTTCTTGTCCTCTTTCACCAAACTTAAAATAACCTGGCAAAAGGAGTACCTGAAAGCATCTGTTGAGAAGGTATGAGCAGAGCTGATGCAGTCTGTCTCGTTGTGTACATATTTTATAACCAGGGTTCTCTACCTTCTCTGGGAGGAAACAGTTGCGAACAGGAGCAGTAGCTAATTCTAGCCATAAGGCAAGATCCTTAGGACGAGGTGGGGAAAACCTTCCCTAACCAGATCATAAGTGTGCTGGATTCCTGAAGCCTCCTGGGGCCTAGAGAGTTGTTGATTTGTACATTGCGGAAGAGACTGCTGTCTGTAACCTCACCGTCTCTCTCCTTCTGTAGTGATAAACTCTCAAGTTTTTAGATGAGCAATTGGTTGCTCAAAATATACGATATATTTGTCAGCTTCTCTTGCATGCAGTTGTGAACGTGTGACTAAGACCCAGACAATAGGACGTAGGTGGAAGTGTCGAATGGCAGCTTTCAGGAACCTACCTTAAGAGTCAGATGATGTGCACTCTGCCTCTTTTTTTATGTATCCTCCATCCTGCTGCCTGGAACACAGATGTGATGGCGGGAGTTTGACCCAATATACTGGGTCACGAGGACAAAGGTCATACCCTAGGTAGGGATTGCAGAATGGGAGGCCGTAAAAAGCTTGGTCCCTGAGGACCTCATGAGGCAGAGCTGCCACTCTGCCTTTCAGCAGTCATTTATGCAACAGTGAGAGAGATCAGTTCCTAGTGTGAGTGAGCCAGTGTTACTGCCGGTGTTTAATCACTCACAGCTGGCCCTAATCCAACTAATACGGGTGGAGTCAAAAATTAGTGGGGTTTTGTTTTGTTTTTTCTCAGTGTCATAGGTAATTTGATAATCTAATCTCATTAAACAGGATTTCATGTTTGTTTGTTTGTTTGTTTTTAAAAACTTTTGCCAGTGTAATGTGGTTTTCAACTCCATGTTGAATTGTTTATAAATTTTTAAGTTATGTTTCACATTCGATTGTTGTTGGTAGTTCATGGAGACACCAGTAAGAACCTGATAATAGGTTTGCAAGTCAACATTTAGTAGGAAACAGTCTCACAGTCCTACAATCTCAAACTGACTCCTACTTAGAGATAAAAACTCTCACAAAGACAGTACGTATTATCAGAAGAAAAGGTGGTCAGCAATGGCACAAAGGAAAAGTAATTGGAGAAGTAGTATCTCTCAGCACTGACCAAAACAGAGGTGGGCACTGAACTTGGGGTATACAACCTACTGCTTACTAGATCAGATATCTCCAAAATGGGGTACCCCTATCCACGGTAGTGTGAAACATGAACATACAGGTGCAGACAGAAAATATTCAGAATGATTATTACTATCTATTTCTGTCTAACAAGTAAGAAATTAGCATTTCATGCACATATGACCCTGCCGTCCTCACCAGGTGGCATCCCAAACAGCCCTGCCAGGGAGGGAATGTCTTCAGGGAAGAGGGCGAGTTCCCAAGTGCAGAGAGGCTGATGGAGGCATCCTCCCTCTTTCCTTTGCTCTCAGCATATTGAGAAATACTGCAAATTATGCATGCTGGGGCAAGCAGGTATTTAGAATAAATTATTTAATGTAATTTAATTTAATTCAATTAACCTTCACAAAATAATGCAAGCAAAGGTGAACAACAAGAAAATGGCAGAACTGGTGGTTCTGGAATCAGCTTTTAGTCAGACCTGGCAAGAAGTTGCCCCCCCCAAAAAAAATGAAATTATCAAGATTATTAGAAATATTGATTTATAACCTACCATTTGTGATGAAGTTAATAGTATGAAACCATCACCTATTCGCAAAATATTTTAACATATTTATTTCATTATCTCATCTTTTATAAATTTCTATTTTATTGTATTTTATAATATACATATATGTCAATATCATTGTAAAAACATACACTTTGTAAACATCCTACAGATTAGAGACGTATACTAAAAATTTATGTGAGCTACTACCCAATCCTCTTGTAGGAATGAAAGATTTATTCTCCTAGCTACTGGGAGTGCTGCCAGAAAATGGCCTTCTTCGGGGATTGTCCCGCTCAAGGTCACAGCGTCTTCCAGAGGTAGCTTGCCTCCAATGACTGTTGAACGCAGGAGTGGAAGCACCTGATCCTCTCGCCCCAACTCCGAGGGGCTGACAGCTCTGGGGTTCCCCGGGACGCGGTGCTGAAGCCCCCGCCCTGCTCGTTCCTGTTTCCTTCCCTTCTATGTCACAGGCGCTGATCCCGAGGGCACTCCCTAGACTTTCTCCACACCCATCTCCATCTCAGAGTCTGCTTCCCCGGGAACCCAAACTGCAGCAGTGGAGAAGCGTGATCAGAAATGTCTGGGAACCAGTGATCCATATGCTGTCAACTCTCTACGTGTTTGATAGACTTCTTTTTTCTCACATGTCATCAATTTTTATAAATATTCTATGCGTGCTAGGAAAAGCTGCTCATTCTGTTTGATAAATATGGGATTCTTTTTTTTCTCCCCCAGATGCAGCATTTCCCACTTCATTGTCGGGCCTGGCTGGAAGGCGATGGTGGAAATAGTATCAGTCACTAACTTTGCTTCATCAGCACAGGGGAGAGGCCATGTGCAAACAATATCTAGTAGATTTTGCAGAATGGTAATGGGAACGATCAGACATTTTTCTATCCCAGCACGACCTCGAGTAGTGAGAGCAGCCTCCACTAAGTCTCTGGGAAACCTAAGGTTTCGCCTCATGGGAGCGAGCGGTCGGTCGGTCGAGGGTCTCCGAGTCTGAGCAGAGCCAGATTTGGCCCCCCTGGGCGATCCTTTGATCACTAGTGACCAGTGGAGGGGAAATGAGCAAACTGCCCCCAGAGGCAAATCTCATCAGGCCCTTGCTCTGAAATGGTCTTTCAGATGTTAAAGTCACCCAGGTACTCTGCAGCTTTTTGATTGGCTGATTGCTTTATGAGCCTTCTCATTCTTGTTTCCTTTTGAGATGCCAAAGTCATTGCTAACTAAGTGAGACACAGTGTGAGGAACACTTGACAATGTGTCAGTCTCCTGCCCTGGCCCTATTTCTGTCCTGATTCATGCGGAGGTGAAGGGTGTGTGCTGGACCAGGAAGAACATGACGCCAGGAAGAAGGTGGCGGAGGGCGGATAACGGACTCAGGACCGCGGTGATAAATACAGGGTTCTCAGGTCAAGCTTGTTCATTGTGTGAGTAACGTTTTCTGTACAGCCTTGATGATGCTCTGTCTGTGGTCCTGCCTCCTCCTGTGATCAGGGTCAATTACACATGCCAGGATGGGAACTCCTTTCCTTGGCACAAAAAGCCAGAAATGACTGACACACATAGCTTTAAAAAGGCTCTTACTGTGTCCTTTGTGGAAGCATGTCCTCTCTGGGAGCCGGGACTTCTAGATCTCAAGTGTTAGTGGCTGGCACAGGAAGCAAAATTTCCCAAGTAGGCCACAGGCAGTGACAATAAATGGGACCACTTCTACTTCCTGTCTTCGGTGCCTATAACCCTGTGTTTTAATTGTTAGGAATGTAACATCATACATATAATGGTTATTCATTTGCTGTATAAACTGCATCCTGAAGGATGGTACCCTATCCTCACAGGATATCATCTCCAAGCTGGTACTTCAGTAGTACCTTCAAAGAGATATTCCATTTCTCTGTTAGGAAAGCCAGCAGCTCCTGGGCGGTGTAGTTTGTGACCAGAGTAGGGAACCCATGGTCATATGCCCACCTGGCACTAGCTTCATTTTAAAGTGGGTTTTTTGTTCAGAGGCAGTATTATGTAGACTCTTGTATCACTGGCTCTGATCTCTGTAACGTGAAGCCCTGCAGTTAGGAAAGGAAAACACACATGTGGGATACGTGTCAATTCCAGTCAAGATGAATCACTGACCTGCGGTCCAAAGAGTTCTGATGTAAGTGTCTTACCACCCAGTGACTGGCTGGTCTCTTTGAAGGACAGCGCAGCATCTGGGCAAGCTGCACACTCTGCAACTGGATCAGCCTTGGAGAGTGGGAAGGAGTTCATTCTGCTGGGCTCATGCATAGCTTTCACCCCTTCATCCAAGCCTACTCTGTTGCTGGGCTACTCGTACCAGTGCTAAGGTAGGTGATGATAATGCCTGGTTGATGTCAGCTAGTCTGGTCACTCTGTGTACTTGGTTGTTTAATTCATCATCTGGGGCAGCAGTTTTCTGGATGGCATTGACATGTGATGCTCACCTCTTCACACTGTGTGCCTGCTCCCATACGTCCGTCGCTGGATTCCCCAGTTCTTTCTGTCCCCTGTCTTCTAATATTTCTCTGTCCAGGCCCTGATCAATCACCCACACTATTCTTACATCCAGCCACTTCTCTGAGGCTTTTGATTCCTTCTTCCATCATCAGCCATGGAAGTTTCTGCATTTTTACTTTACTAAGTGTACCATCAATTTCTCCAAGCCTCCAGGAGCCACCCTAGCAGTGTGTTAGTAATGTGTCCTAGAGTCTTTGCCTAGGCATTAAGCCCTGTGTCATGAAGAGTGTTTCCATAGTGATAAATTCTCCCTATCAAAATTTATGTTCTGCCCTCTTGATCCAGCACACTCAGGGTCCACTCCCAAACACTCCAGGATTCTGCTGATACATGTTGGCTAGATTCTATGACTCCTTAAGGAAATAAACCTTTTCCTCTCTTACTAGTCTCAGTACTTCCCTGAACAGGTTATTTTGTGAGCTAGTGCTAATTACTGTTCCAGTGGACAGGACGGGAAGTATTTCCTAAGCTGGATATGTATTTTACAAAGCAGAAGCCTCTGAATTATCTTTGAGCAAGGGGGGAGCACAAGTCTTTAGCAAGGAAGGGGTGAGCCTCTTCTGCAGGCCCAAAGGGTTCAGGGAAATCTCAGGATTTAAGATTTTCAAATTCATTGACTCAGATGTCCTCACTGTAAGTCACAGTGTCCCACTTCTTCCCATTCAAGGCCCCAACCTCGGCATTGAAGAGCTGTCATGAGAATTCCACCCCCTGTGGAACTCCATTTCCCTCGCCTTACCATTAAGTCCTAGGCCTGACCCTCTGCTCTTTCTGCCCTGTGCCTACAGGTCAGTGTCTTATATGCTGCTAGGCAAGTTCTCTGATGTTCACAGTCTTCACAGTTCCTCTCACCTGGGTAATTAGTCACCTTCACACCTTTTATTGTGTTCCTCTAATGTAGCAATAGCCCCCAGCAACAGCCATCTGACTCCATGTAATTACAATTTCCTATAAACCTCTCAAATGCCTGATACATTGCCCTCATTACTTCTCACAGATATCCCATCCTAACTTCTCCACTGATTAAACTTTTAGCTTTTGCCCAGTAACAGCATGCTAGGAGCTACTGATATTCTACTGTCCATTAGTGATGCCATTTTCATTGCTGATTGGCTGGTTTGTGATCCAGCTGCAAAGTCCTGTTTTAGAGTTTGCTTCCTAGGACCACTTCTACTAGCAATTGTCATCAACCAAGTTCCCCAGGAAAAAGACTCTGGGGTAGGTATTTCCATGCAGCAGATCTACTGGTCAGTGCCTTCAGGAGTAACGCCTGCAGGGAAGTGAAGGAAGCAAGATAGAGCAGGAGTTGAACTACGAGGCAGACACAATGGAAGCTTCAGCAGACCTTCAGGGAGCTCTGAGGCCCAGACAGCCCTTCAGAGGTGGCCTGAACTGATGCAAGGGAATTAAGCTTTCCTATCTCCACCTTCACTTGCTTTTGGATATCAGAGGAGTGGAAGGAAGCAAGGCCTTGAACAACGCATCTACTTTCAGCCAAGGACAAAATCCTCGGAAGAACTCAGGCCCTTAGCCTCTCCTGGCAACCAATCCTCCCAGGAGCCAGGGGAGTAAGTGCCTTGGTGCTGCGGAGGGGGGTCTGGGGAACACTTCAGAGCATCCGATGCACAGCTTCTGCCTTGCAGACCTTCCGTAGTGTTCTCATTACACCTTACCCCGGTTTCGATCATTCACTACAAGGAGCCCCAAACTCCCAGATGTCCCTCATCACTGGGACTCTTCACTGTGCATCTCCTAATCTGATGCATCGTCTTCCTCGACTTTACAAACCCTTCCCTTGGATCCTCTAGAATTCACTATCTGCGTCAGCAAAATCTCCTCAAGTTGCAAAGTGCTCTCTGAATATTTCTTTTTCTTCTTGGCCTAAATTCTTTGGGTCTTCAGGGGACTCTCCAATGAATGGCTTCACCAGCCAGCTTCTGAATAAATTGAGAAATAAAACAAATAATAATGATGGCAGTTAAATAACACCTTTACTAGTGGTAGAGTCCAGGTTGAAGGGTGTGGTTTTAGGTATAATAACTTGGCAGACTTGGTAACACTGCACCTGAGAATGAGACAGACCTTACCACACCGCTGCAGCGGCGCTGGGCCGCACTCATGCCAGTCTTCTCCTTTTTTCTGAAGCCCCTATTTATGTAGTTTTAAATAATTCTCTATTGCATGTAAGTTGCCTCAGACTCTTTTTGGAAGCAGATGAATCATTAGGAAAGAGAGGGTGAGGGGAGAGATAACATTCTCAAGACCAGATAAATGATAACAGACTGTCACATGCCAAATGAACCAATTGAATAATGTACACTATTAGTACTAGAATGCAGAGAAGGAGGTGATCACTGAAAAATTAATGCCCACTAACTTGGAGGAGGCTATCCGATTGCATTTCTCTAGTCCATTCATTTCCCCACTCTTCTAGATTACTATTTTCATACCTTTGATTTTTCCAAATTTCGTCACCTCCTTCTGCATCCTCCTTCTCAGCTGATGTCCTTGTTTCCCTCACAGAGAAAATAGAAGCAATCAGAAGAGAACTTCCACAGACACCCACCAACACATCTACCCACCTCCTGCATCTGTGCTCATTTATCCTGCCTCCCCTCCTAGTTCTGTGAATGAACTCTCTCTGCGCCTGTCACAACCCAACTCCTCCGCCTTGCTCAATGCAGCCCCTTCACCTGCTCAAACACACTCTCCCAGCAATCCTCTCCTCTTTCTTCTGCTTCATCCACTTCCCTCTATGACTTCTTTCCAACCAGCATACAAACAAGCTGTAATTTCTTCCATCTTAAAAAAACTTACTAAAAATGTTTTTCCTATCTTAAAAAATTTTGGCTTGGAGGAGGCAAAGGTGCAACTTTCTTTGGTCGTTCCAAATCTGGGTTCATCTGATACCAGCTGCCTCCACCACGCTGCCGAAGTTCGACCCCGACGAGATCCAAGTCATTTACCTGAGGTGTACCTGCAGGGAAGTCGGTGCCACATTTGCCCTGGTCCCCCAAGACCAGCCCCCTGGGCCTGTCTCCAAAAAAGGTTGGTGACAACATCACCAAAGCATCTGGTGACTGGAAGGGTCTGAGGATCCCAGTGAAACTGACCATTCAGAACAGACAGGCCCAGATTGAGGTAGTGCCTTCTGCCTCTGCCCTGATCATCAAAGCCCTCAAAGAACCACCACAAGACAGAAAGAAGCAAAAAAACATTAAGCACAGTAGAAGTATCACTTTTGATGCAATCGTCAACATAGCCCGATAGACACGGCACTGATCTTTGGCTAGAGAGCTTTCTGGAACCATTAAAGAGATCCTGGGGACGGCCCACTCTGTGGGCTGCGATGCTGTTGGCTGCCACCCTCAGGACATCATAGATGACATCAACAGTGGTGCAGTGGAGTGCCCGGCTAGGTAAGAACTACAAAGGAAAAAATATTTCAATTAAAGATCACTTAACAACAACAACAATAAAAAAATTGATCCTATCTCCCTTCCAGCTACCAGTGCCTTTCTCTTCTTACGTAGTGAAACTTCTGCATCGAGTATTCTTATTGTTTTCCTCTCACGCTCTCTTGAATCTACTCTGGTCAGGCATGTATCCCCTCCACTCTACCAACACTACATTGCCAAGGTCACCAAGGACTCTTATTGCTGAATCCAGTGGTCAGTTCCTGGTTCTCATCCTAATAACTCATCGACCATTTCCTCTTTCTTAAGAAGCTTGCCTCACCTGATTCCAGGATACCCGACTCTGCCAATTTCCTTGGCCTGGCTAGCTTCCTTCTCAAGCCTCCGCTGCTGCTTCTTCATCTCCTTCGTCTCTAAATGTTGAAAGGCCCCAGGGCCCAGTCTTTAAATCTCTTCTTTTAGTTATGTGCCCTGCTCTCTTGGTGATCTCATTTAGCTTCATAACTTTAAATATGATCTGCGCACTGAAAACTCCTGAATTCCCACCTTCAGCCTGGACCTCTTCCCTGATTACGTTTGGATGTCTAGTGGGTATCTAAGTCTTAACGTTTTTTAAACTGAGCTCTTCACTTCTGCCAGTCTCTCTCCCAAAACTGGTTTTCTCCTACAGCTTGCTCCATCTCAGTGAGTACCAGTTCCATCCTGCTGCAGGCTCAGGACATAAACCTAGTGTCATCCTTGACTTGTTTCTTTAACTCCCTCTCCACGTCTAATCCATCAGCAAATCCTGATAGTTCTACCTGCAAATATATTCGGAATACAGCTAGTTATCACCACCTTCTCTGCTACCACCTGGGTCTATGTTATCTCTCACCTGAGGCAAGAGCATCCTAACTGGACTCCTTGCTTCAGCCCTTGCTTTACTATGGCCTCCTGTGTTGATACACATCGGCAGAGTAACTCTTCTATCCAAGATTCTCCAGTGGTTTCCCCTCTTATTTAGACTAAAACAAGATTCTTTACAATGCTGTAGGCCCTTTGTGATCTATCCCTCTACTTCTCTGACCTCATCTCCCAGTTTTCTGCTTTGATCACTCTGCCCTACCCGACCTGGCCTCCTGGGTGTTCTCCGAATGTGCCAAGCAACCTCCTACCCCACGGCCTTTGCACTTCCTGTTCTACGTGCAGCTCATTTCTCTCAGTTATCTGCATAGTGTGCTCCCTCCCTTTTCCATTATGTTTGAAGCAAGAAGTCCAATGTTACCTTGTTAGAAGGTTTTTCTCTGACTACCTACGTACAATAGCAACCATTTCCTTCCCCACATTCCCTATCTCCTCGACCCTGAATTTTCTCTATAGCACAATTATCATATATTTGTTTTTCATTTTCCAAGCCCTTTCCCTAAATGTAAGCTCATTGAAAGCAGGCATTTTAGATGTTTTGTTTTCTGTGCCTGAAAACTAGACCAATGCCTGCTACATAGAAGATGTTCAATATATTTGTTGAAGAAATAAAAACCTTACTTGGGGTGGTGACCACTCAATACCATATACAGATGATGTTGTATACCTGCCACAGATAGAATTGTACATTTGAAACCTATATACTTTTATTAACCAGTGTCCCCCCCAATAAAGTCAGTAAATGCAATTAAAAATAAAATAAAAATCTTAATTTACCTGAGATTGCCTGAGACTACCATTCTAAAATATTGCACCTTGTGTTCTACATGCAGGGGATTATCTCAGGCTATCTTAAAAAGACTTAAGAAAAGCTGTAAAAAGATTGCTCATCCATTGTCTGTTTTAAATCTATCTAGTACAGCTTAACATAAGGTGGTGTTAAAATTAAATTTTCATGGGTAACCTAACTTTGGCCTTGTCTACCCACCACCCCTCACTATAGAACACATGATCCAATTCAATTTTTCCTGATTCGTGATTCATATTAAAAAATACTTAGAGAATTAAAAATAAAATCACATTTTGTTGTATAATTTATAAATTCTATTTATTTAAGAGAGTAATATTACCTAAAAAAGAAATACAATACTTAAGAATACTGTATTTGACATTCAAATGCATGAAAATTTAAAATCTGTATGGTTGCAGAAAATAAAAGTTTTGTTACATCATTGTATTATCAATTATACAATTGGTCTTCTGTAAGAAGACCTATGTCTAAAAATGGAACAAACTTTAAGTAAAATTTAAATAAATCCTTCCAAGAACTGCGTAAAATGAGAACAGACTTTTTGCAGCATTTCCCACTAGATGGTGCTGCTAAGAAGTTTTCTTAAAAATTCCAATTTGGGGATCCACTTTTAACTAAGAGTAGAATATAATGTTTAATGATGGTTCCTTAGTAGCATTTGTTTGTGTAACTTTAGACAAAACATTCTATGGCCTCCTAGAGCTTGTGCATGGCTATGATGTGGGTCAGTTTCATAGAGAACAAGCAATTTGAGTAGGCAGAAATTGGAGACAGAATTTCAGCTGCAATAGCATTTGAAATTATTAAATTTCCAGTGATCATTGTGTACTTAGCTTCCAATAACTGTTTCCAGATTTAAAAAATTACCTAAGATATACAAAATTTTCTTATAGATTTTGTTCAATTTACAAGAATGAGCCATAAATATATACTGTTTTAATTAAAAACAGTTTAATTAAATGGTTCATGAAAAGCTAGCTTTATTAATTCTCTAAAATATGGGCAAGAGTTTTTAAAACAATAATTGAACTGTCTGATTTATGGTCCTTTCTATAAAGATATTTTACCTATTAAAAACCTCAATATTTTTAGTGCCTAATATGCACTGTATATACCAATGTAATAGTATGAACGACTGGTAAAAATAGCATTAGCCCAACTGAACACTTCCGAACAGCCATTAACTTCAATGGGGAAACAATAGATATAGGTAGTCAGATTCTGTAATTTGCTATGGATGTGAGGGTTTTCTGAAAATTAGAGGGTCAAAGATTCCATTTCCACTGTGGAAATGGAATCTTGCTGTGAAATAGCCATTACATTTTCTTTTCTAGATTAAAGTTCAGCTCCTTCACCTTTTATACATTGATTCCATCTTCTCTCTGTTAATAAGTTTCCCCCAGCTTTCTTGAGACATAGTTGACTTATAACACTGTATAAGTTCAGGTTGTACGACATGATGATTTCATAAATATATATATTGTGAACTGATTAGTACAATACGGTTAGTTAACACATCATCGCCTCACATAGTTACCGTGTGTGTGCTGAAAACATTTAAGATCTACTCTCTTAGCAACTTCCAAGTATGCATTCAGCATAATATCATTAACTGTAGTCATCGTGCAGTACATTAGATCCTTTGCACCCTTTGGCCACCTTCACCCGTTTCTCCACTCCCTAGCCCTGGCAGCCACCACTCTACTCTGTTTCTGTAAGTGTGGTTCTTTTACAGTCCACATATGAATGAGATCACATAGCATTTGTCTTTCTGTGTCTGACTTAAGTCACTTAGCATATATCCTCGAGTTTCATCCACATTGTCCCGAATGGCAGGATTTAATCATTATTGTTACTTTCTCCTAGTGTTACCAGAATTGGGACAAGTAAGGGAAGGCACTGCATGCATAATCATTTGCCTAATCACCTACAGGTATTTGCATAATTTATAAATCTACCTGAGCAAATGAGAGGAAGACCCAAAGAGAGAGAAGAGGAGCCTGGAGTGGAGGTTGGGACTTTACAAAGTTCTTCAGGGTCTTCCCTTCAGGAAGAAGGGAATCTGAGATGGCAGCATCCAGGGAGTCAGGAGAGGCAGAGGAACAGACCTCTGCACTTGAGGGTAAGGAGGCTTCTGGAGGATATAGACTATGATGTTGTGAAAGCAGAGGGAGAAAGAAAAGCAGCCAGCATGAGCAAAACTCAATGCACTTCTTTCTCCTTTTCCTTGCAGCTGATGTTCCCACTTCCTGGTGCCTCAGCCTGGAGATGGGGCAAGCGGAGCTCAGGGGCAGGGGATCAGCAGCTGTTCTGCTGGGCTGCTGGGAGGAGAGCAGCCCAGCACACAGACCCCTTTCTTCTTCCTTGGAGGGAATGGGAAACTGCTGTAAGTGGAGCTTTGTTTGTCAGTCTCTCCCTTCCTCAGTTATCAGAAGGGAGGCTCTGTGTAGCAGCCTGTCTCTCCTGCCTGGGCAGGGCTGGGCCAGAGGACAACACAAACAGAAGTAATCCCAGAGTATGAGAGCCCTCTTTTCACTCTTGTGGAGTAAGGCAACGTGGCGGTGTCAGCCCAGATCCTAAGGCTAGAGGCTGGCTAAGCAGAAGAAGGCAATTTGGGGAGCAAGCTTGATCTGATGGCCCAGAGTTTTTTGTTTCTTTGCTTCTACAATAGTTAATAGAATAATTAGAGCAGTAGTCTGTCAAACTTTTAAGATCATATCTTTTTTTTTGTTTGTTTTTGGAGAGAGAATGACTTTATCCAGAATATGGCTTAATATCTGTATAATAATACTGTTTATCATACAAACAATTTGTACAACACTTACTACTGCAGACCACTATTTTAAATATTCTGCATATACCTCATTTAATTCTCACAACAACCCTATGTGGTGGGTATTATTATTATTTCAATTTTATAGATGAGGAAACTGAAGAACAGAAAGGATTTTTTTCCAGGGACACACAGCAAGAAACCCAGGATTTTAACCCAGGCATTCCAACCCCAGAGCCTGTGCTCTTAACTACTACGCCATGGAATATGTACCTATGGATAATCACATACATATGGCACTGTGATAACAGGTACCTTATGAAACACAAACATACATGGACATTTTAAAAGGCGAGGATCAAAATAAACAGAAATAGAATTTCTGATGCATTCTTCCTTTATCCCAAATGGATTGTTTTATAGTCCCTCATTTTAGAGACCACTGTGTGGGAATTCCGAGCCCTGTGGGAGAGAAAACATGAGCTCTACCTCTGCACAGGCAATTCAGGGGGCTTCCAACCCTTGCAAGCACCAGGGGCCTTTTTAATGTAAAAGGTTTGCAAGTGCTCTTTGTAAAAGTTGTATGTGCCCCCCTCATATTTGTTGATTGAGAAAGGAGACAATAATTAAAGCTATTAAGTAAAACTTGTGCTTTTAAATGACTCTATTTTATTAACTGCAACAGCGTGTACATAATGTGGAAAGCATTCCACACATACACAGTTTTTCAGTCTACATAAAATACTTGGTTCATGTGTGGATTTGCCAGCCTCTTACAAAAACCCCAGGCCCTGTGGGTGCACAGCCTTTGTAGATGCTGAGATCTGCTGGGGTAGGGGAAAGGGTCTGGGTTCAGGAACTGAACTGGGCCTGAATTCTAGCTCCACGTGTGGAACCTGTGTGGAATCCGGGCTAAGTAACAAAATGTGGAGCCAGAGTCTCCTCGTTTGTGAAATGAGGAAAACACAACTTTGCTTGTTTGTTGAAAGGAGAGCTAAATATGAAACATCTCTGGAGCAGACTGAGACAATAAGGGATAGTTTTTGTTCTCAGAAGCAGGTCTATCCTGAAGCACTTAAAGCTTAAAATTCAGGCTGTGGCACTGGCACTGGCCCTTTCCAAAACTTTGGGGTTGCCCTAGCAATTTTGTGATTTGTGATTCTGTGTTCTTTTTCTTAAAGAAGGCCCCTAAAATTTTATATATTTCAGGCCCACATTGATTCATTCCCATTGCTACCAGCCAACCTTTAGACTCCAAAGGGAGTGCCTGAGACATGAGGTACTACAGTGCCAACTGAAGTGCCCCACTCCTCTGTCTGGGAGTAAAGGCAAGCAAGTGATACGGGTGCCTGTGAATTGCGGAGAGACTGCTCCTGGAGTTAAAACTGCTGCCTTCTGAGAAGATATGAAAGTGATGATGCTAAGCATTCAGCCTCGTGGAAGTGGGGGTGTGGAGCAGGAAGCACTGAGGGGGAACTGAGATGCTTCCTGACTCCCCTAAGCTCTGCATAGCAACCGTATCAGCAGGGGTACACTTCCCCATCTGCCTAGTCAGACTCAGAATTAAGACGATCTCTTAGTTGGGCTCTAAATAACATCCCAAGTGGATGGTTCTCAATTCCAGCTGCACGGACAAATCATTCTGGGGGGCTTTGATAAAAGAGCCACACTTGGGCCCACCCCAAGATCCTAACTTATTTGGCTTTGCCTGGGACCTAGGCACTAGTATTTTCACAAGTTCCCTAGAAGATTCCAGTGCAGACAGGGCTGACAACTGTTCACTAAATTAGTATGAGCAGCTTCAGTGGGACCAACAATGTGTCATACTAGTGGCCAAGAGTGGGATGAACAGCTGCAGACAGCACACACCTTTCTTAGAACATCTGCGAGCCTGGCACTGTGCGAGGAACCAAGATACCCAAGAGGTCTGACTGTCTCCAGCCCACAATTTGGGGCCTAGTCGGGCAGAAAAGCACAGGCTGCCAGGATGCTTGGAAGAAGGCTTTCAGTTCAGACAGGATGCGTCATTGTAGGTTTCCTGAATATGTTACCTGAGTGATAAATAATAGAATAACTATTAGATGAAGAAGAGAAAAGGGGAGGGTGGTTCAGACAACGGGAGCAGACCCTGCACAAAGGCTTGCAGGTATGAACTGCAATGCGAGGCTGGATGGTTAATTTTATGTGCCAACTTGACTGGGCCATGGGGTGCCAGATACTTGGTTAAACCTTACTTACGGGTGTGTCTGTGAGGGTGTTTCCAGATGAGATTAACACCTGAATTGGTAGACTGAGTATAGCAGATTGCTCTTCCCATTATGGGTGGACTTTCCCCATTTAAGGTCTGAATAGGATAAAAAGGCAGAGTAAGAGAGGATTCTCTGCCTCACTGTTTTGGAGCTGGACTATGAGTCTTCTCCTGTTTTCAGTCTTGGACTCGGACTGGAAATATACCATCGGTTCTCCTGGATTTGGACTTCTCAGCCTCCATAATCACGTGAGCCAATTCCATATAAAATATCTCTTTATATATTGGCTCTGTTTGCCTGGAGAGCCCTGACTAATAGAGAAAGCATAGTGGTTGGAGTTCAGTTGTAGGAATGACATGCAATTTGAGATTAGTAAAGGGAAAAAAAGGAAGGCAATGAACATTAACCGGGTGGGTGAAACAGTAAAGAGAACAGGGGGCTGGAGGTAGCTGGCGGGGGCAGCGGAACTGGCCAGGACTGTGCCAGGTGAGCAGCCCTTGCAAGCAGATGGAGGTGGCTTGGCTGGCAGCACGACCAGGGAGGACCATACAACCACCGGGCCCACACGAAACTCCTCTGGACCCCATGCTGGAAGAGGGATCTCAAGGCTCTGGGCAAACCTAGCCAAAGGGGATGATAGAACACATAAGGGGGCCACCTTTGCTAGGTTTGAGATCCTACAGATTCATGTGGAAGACCCTGGGTATAACCCTGAAAGCGCTTTTGGAAAAATAGAGAGTGCCACTTCCAAACATCTTGAAATTCAGTCCATCGCACTCCTGGCCTGACAGCACTCTTTCCAAAGCTACCTCACTTTGGAGGCCAATAATGTTTATTCTCAGTAATACATTATATTTGAAGGTTTTGTTTTGTTTTTTTAAAAAAAGGTTTTGTACATCCATCTTGTCTGATAATATTTTTCATGCTCTATGATCAGAATTTGTTTTTTCTTCATCACATGCTTCTCTGTTTGTATTCCTAGAACATTTAACCAGTTTGTTTGTTCTAGTTTGTAGCTAACACTCTGACTCATGATAACACTATTGACTATGTTCTTGGTGCCATGTTAAATATTTTACATACATAATCTAGGTGACTCCTCAAAACTACTCTCAAGATGGGTATTATGAGTCCCTTTTACCAAGAAGGAAAAGGACACAGAAATTTTAAGAAACTTGCCAAAAATGACCTAATTCCAGTTTTATTCTTAATTACTCTATGTTTAAGTAAGTGATTCTTTATACCAGTCTCTGGTTGTCTCAGTGGCATTTATTAATTATTGCTTTTTTCACTATACTACTTTCAATTTCTCATAAATAAAACTCTTTAGGGAAGGGTGTCAAACTCATTTTTACCGGGACCACATCAGCCTCGAGGTTGCCTTCAAAGGGCCAAATGTAATGTTAGGACTGTATAAACGTAACTATTCCTTAACAGTTAAGCAAGAGCTTGGTGCTGCTGCTGGGTAGAAACAAGGTGCCGGGCTGGGTAAAACTAGTTGGAGGGCCAGATTTGGCCTCTGGGCCTTGTGTTTGCCACCTGTGTCATAGGGCTTGAATTAATCTGTTATATCTCTGTTTTTTTATTTAACAATTTATTATGTTTTTAACCTAGTGCTCCATTACTTTTATAATTGTCAACTTATATTTTAAAATTTAGTAAATTAAAAAGTACAATAGATGAGTTAGTAATCATTGTATAATTTTAATTATTTTTTCATCATTTTTATTGTTATTCTGTTACAGTTATCCCAGTTTCCCCATCCCCCCCTTCGTCTTCATCTGTCCATCCCACCCAGTGCTCCCACAGTTCCCAGGGACTGTTGTCCATGTCTGTGGGTCATTCTTACATGTTCTTTGTCTAGCCCTTTCCCCTTCTTTCCACCATTATCCCCTCCCCCCGTTCACTTTCAGTCTGTTCCATGTTTCCATGTCTGTGGTTTTATTTTGTTCATTAGTTTATCATTCATTAGGTTCTTCTTATAGGTGAGATCATATGGTATTTGTCTTTCACTGACTGGCTTATTTCACTTAGCATAATGCTCTCCAGTTCCGTCCATGCTGTCACAAAAGGTAGGAGTTCCTTCTTTCTTTCTGCTGCATAGTTTTCCATTGTGTAAATGTTCCACAGTTTTTTGATCCACTCATTTATTGATGGTCACTTAGGCTGTTTCCAGCAGTTGGCTATTGTAAATAGTGCCACTATGAACACAGGGGTTCATAAGTTCTTTTGAATTTGTGACTCAGGATTCTTAGGGTGTAGTCCCAGCAGCAGAATCACTGGGTCAAAAGGCAGTTCCACTTTCAGTTTTTTGAGGAAATTCCATACTGTTTTCCACAATGGCTGTATCAATCTGCATTCCCACCAACGATGTACTAGGGTTCCCTTTTCTTTACATCCTCTCCAGTACTTGTTTGTTGGTTTATTAATGATGGCCATTCTGACAGGACTGAGGTGATATCTCATTGTGGTTTTAATTTGCATCTCTCTGATGGCTAGTGATGCTGAGCCTTTTTTCATATGTTTGTGGGCCATCTGTATGTCCCCTTTGGAGAACTGTCTATTCAAATCCTTTGCCCATTTTTTAATTGGATTGTTTGTCTTCCTGGTTTTGAGTCATATGAGTGCTTTGTATATTTTGGAGATCAAACCCTTTTCTGATGTACCCTTGATGAATGTGTTCTCCCATTTTGGTTCCCTTTTCATTTTGATCCTGGTTTCTTTAGCTGTGCAGATGTTTAGTTTGATGTAGTCCCATTTGTTTATCCTTTGTTTCCCTTACCCTATGAGATATATAGGTAAACATATTTCTATGTGAAATATCTGAAATTTTCCTGCCTGTGTTTTCCTCTAGGACTTTAATGGTATCATGATTTGTATTGAAGTCTTCTATCCATTTTGAGTTTATTCTGATATATGGTGTAAAAGGTGGTCTAGTTTCATTTTTTTGCATATACCAGTCCAGTTCTCCCAACATCATTTATCGAAGAGGCTATCTTTACTCCATTGTATGCTCATGCCTCCTTTGTCAAACATTAATTGATAGTAGAGACATGGGTTTATTATGGGTTCTTTATTCTGTTCCATTGGTCCATGTGTCTGTTCTTATGCCAGTACCAGATTGTTTAGATTACAGTGGCCTTGTAGTATAGTTTGATATCAGGTATTGTGATCCCTTCTACTTTGTTTTTCTTTCTTAAGATTGCTGAGGCTATTCAGGGTCTTTTTTGGTTCTATAGAAATTTTTGAAACATTTGTTCTAGATTTGTAAAATATGCCATTGGTATTTTACAAAGAATTACATTGAATCTATATATTGCTTTGGGTAGAATAGACATTTTAACAGTTAATTCTTCCAATCCATGAACACAGTATATGCTTCCATTTATTTGTATTTTTCTTAATGTCTTCCTTCAGTATTCTATAGTTTTCTGAGTACATGTCTTTTGCCTCCTTGGTTAAATTTATTCCTAGGTACTTTATTTTCTTGTTGCTGTAGTAATTGGGATTTTCCCTCCTAGTTTCTCTTCCTGATATTCCTTTATTGGTGTACAAAAATGCCATTGATTTCTGAATATTGACTTTGTATCATGCTGTTTTGCCAAATTCACGTATTAGGTTGACTAGTTTTTTGGTGGTGACTACGGGATTTTCCATGTACCATGAATCATGTCATCTGTGAATAATGACAGTTTTACTTCCTCCTTTCCAATTTGGATGCCTTTATTTATTTTTTTTCTTATCTGATTGCTGTGGCTAGAACTTCCAGTACTATGTTGAATAAGAGTGGTGAGAGTGGCTCTGGCTGGTGTAGCTCAGTAGATTGAGTGTGGGCTGCGAACCAAAGGGTTGCTGGTTTGATTCTCAGCCAGGGCATGTGCCTGGGTTGCGGGCCAGATCCTCAGTAGGGGGCATGTGAGAAACAACCACACATTGATGCTTCTCTCCTTCTCTTTCTCCCTCCCCTTTTCTCTAAAAATAAATAAATAAAACCTTTAAAAAAAAAAAGAGCGGTGAGAGCGGACACCCTTGTCTTGTTCCTGATTTTAAGGGGAAAGTTTTTAGTTTTTGCCTGTTGAGTATAATATTGGCTATAGGTTTCTTGTATATGGCTTTTATTATTTTGAGGTATACTCCCTCTATCCCCACTTTGCTGAGTGTCTTTTATCATAAATGGGTGCTGGATTTTACCAAATGCTTTTTCCACATCTATTGATATGATCATGTGGTTTTTGCCCTTCATTTTGTTTATATAGTGTACTACATTTACTGATTTGTGAATATTGGACCATCTTGCATCCCTGGGATGAATCACATTTGATTATGGTGTAGGATCTTTTTAATGTATCTCTGAATTCAGATTGCCAGTATTTGAGGGTTTTAGCATCTATGTTCACCAGAGATATTGGCCTGCAGTTTTCTTTCTTTGTTGTGTCTTTACCTGTTTTTGGAATTAGGATGATATTGACCTCATAAAAAGAGTTTGGGAGTCTTCCCTCTTCTTGGATTTTTTGGAATAGTTTGAGAAGGATAGGAGTTAGTTTTTCCTTATATGGTTGGTAAAATTCATCTGTGAAGCCATCTGTTCCAGGGCTTTTGTGTCCTGGGATTTTTTTGATTACTGCTTCAATTCTACTTTTTGTTATCTGTCTATTCAGGCTTTCTGCTTCTTCTTGATTCAGTTTTGGCAGATTGCGTGTTTCTAGAAATTTGTCCATTTTACCCAGGTTGTCTAATTTCTTGGCATATAGTTGTTCATAGTAATTTCTTACAATCCTTTGTATTTCTGTGGTATCAGTTGTAATTTCTCCTCTTTCATTTCTGATTTTATTTATTTGGGTCCTCTCTCTTCTTTTCTTGATGAATCTGCTTAAATGTTTGTCAACTTTGTTTATCTTTTCAAAGATCAAGCACCTGGATATACTGATCCTTCGAATTGTTCTTTTAGTCTCTATGTCATTTAATATAATCATTATATTTTAAAATACATAATGGCATTATTTTTGTTACTATACCAGAGGAATTATACTCTTATTTGTTACTTTAAATTAACTTGCTGAGGCTTTAATTGGTAGATCTATATATTATCCTTGAAAATAGTAATACATTTACTTTCCTAATCAGGAGCAGGTATAGTATAGCACTAAGTTTATTAACAACCCTCTCTATAATTTCTCTGAATAAACTTTGCCACAAGTTAAATCAACCCTCGTGTATTCAATCTGTTTTTGTTGTAATGGCAACAATAGAATTCATTTTTATAGATTTTCCTTGTTATATACCAGTATACATAAAATACAATACATATACATACAATATATACCTATTTTATACATACATACATACATTGTTTTAGTCAATCCTTCAGCTAGCTAATTTCATTACTTTCAGTAATTTTTAGTTGATTTCCTTAGATTTGTAGGTCTGCAATTATGTCATCTATAAAATAGATATGTTTATTTCTTCCTTTATAATATTTATGTATAACATCTTCTTTTCTTTTTGAATAATTACTGACAATATGTTTGGAACAATAAATTTGAGAACACCAATGTGTGTTTCTTCTTTAAGAATAAAATCAACTCTTTGCTTTTAATACATATTCCATCATGTTTATACTGGAAATCCAACATAGCTAATGTTGTCTTAGTTTCCCGTTTGAAAGACTGAAACACCTGTTCCAACTCCATTTTCCTGGACTTTGTTAAGGTATTTCACACATGTGAGTCTCTTGAAGTCATCTCTCCTCAGATCCTACAATAGATCCCTGGTGGCACAGGTTGCAGACAGGAGGGTCCTTGTCTCAAGGTGCTGATATTTCTCTTGTTACCAATCCTCCTTCTTCCACATTCTGTCTCCAGGAGTAAAGGATATATCCTCATTTAGGAGAGATGGGTTTAAACAATGCAGACTAGGAATATGCCTTTCTGTTGAATCCCCAAACTAAATTCCACATGACAAAAAAGCAATCTCTCAATGAGCAATACCACCTGACTTTAAGAGTTTTTATAAAGAAGAAAATTATAGGCAATAATTTATGAAAATCTCTTTAAAGAATATATATATGTATATATATATAATTTCCATTTTCATGTTAATGTGATATAATATTAGTTTTACTTTGTACTAATTTTGTGTTTTTATAATTAAGCGTGTGATTGGTGCATGTCAAGTATCTTTCTCTCCTTTTGCAAACATAAAATCTTAATGTTTATGTTCATTAATGAAGTTGACCTACACTTTGATTTGTTTCCTATTCAGATTTTGAAATTAATCATTTCATTTAATAAAACAAGTAGGGCAATATACAATACACATACACAAACACATACATTTAAAGTTTATATAACATAGGGATTTTTTTGGGGGGGTTTCTTTGAAAGTTTGAAAAATCAGGACCGGGCATGTTTGTGGGGTAACCGGTTATATTTTTTTCTAGTAACTCGGTCTGTCACAGTGCTTTATATTTTTGCGAGCAAGAACCCATTTGCTTACATACCATGCTCTAATTTCTAAACTGATCAATTGTATTTTTTCTTGTTTTGATTGAGACAATAGGCATTTATTTAAAAAATGCTTTACTTTTTCAATCTACTAACTTAATTTTGTTCTTTATTTTATTTATGTATGTTCTTATTTCATTTTTTTTTCTATTCTGGACTTGCTACATTTTCCCCTCACTAAATATTTTAGGTCAAGTTTTAGTTCGTTATGTTCACCTCTTTTTTACTTAATAAAGGTGTTCAGAATGATCTTCCCCGCCATAACTGGTTCGTGTGAGGTTTCCCTATATAATGACGCAGTGGAGCACGGGCTCCAGACTTAGGTTGCCTCGGTTCAGCTTCAGCTTTAGAACTTACCAGCTACGCTGCTTCGGATGCACTACTGAACTTCTCGGTGCCTCCAACTTCCTCATCTGTAAAGTGGGGGTGTTTACCAGAACCTACCTTGTAGATTATTTTTGTAAAGATTATATGAGAGGTTGTGAGTGCTTAACATAGTACGTGGCACATTGTAAGCTGTTCATAAATATTAGTATGTTAGTTGTCCTCGTTATTGTTTTAATTAGAAAGCATGAATTACCTAGTTTTTTCTGTAGGAGTACTCAGAGGGAAGAGGCATTTCTGGGGTAAGATGAAAGAGAAGCATGGTGTCTAGTGTTGGTCTCTGGGTGAGGAGTGGAGAATGATCTGTGATTCCAAGCTGATATTGTGGGTTTACAGATGGAAAGCCATGTTAACTGCTTTCAAGAACTGGACCTTGGTAAAATATAATACAGCAAAGTTCCAGTTAATTATAGCTTCTGTTTTGCTTTTCCTTTCTCCTCTACCTTATCCTTACCAGCTTCTCCACTCCATTTCTCTTCATTCCCCACAGTTCAAACCCAATGAATTTCCACTGAAGTATCTATGATTAGTAACTTCTACTGGGTTTGAATTTAACATTTGGTATAGTTTTAAGACAAACTAACGTTCATGTGAAGTTTTCACACGAAAATGTGAACACTTCATTGAACACTTCCAATGCAGTGTCAGGTTTTGTTTCTTTTGGTTTGGAAGAGGTTTGAATGGGCAGGAGTCATTCTTGAGTATCTCCGTGTGTGCCCTCTTATTCATCACTTAGCCCTGTCCAGAAGTCAAAACCAGACAGCTAATTTGAATTTTTGTGAAGGGCCAAGGCAAGGAAGTTACAAAGAGACTGGAAAGGAATCTATAAATCAATATTTATAGGAAAAGGGTGATGGTTCTGTGAAAGAAAATTTTAGGCCCTCTTCCCAGCCATGCTTGTCTCGGTTCATCTTTCTTCCCAGGTCCCCACTGAAGAAGGAAAGAGTTCCTCATCTGAATGGTCAGAGCCCAAGACCTCAGTGAAGCTGTGTGGCAGATTGAATTTTCCAAAATTGTCTTCTCTCTCATGCTCTTCTTACAGTGTGATACTGATGTGCTTCATTAGGAGGTGGGGTCTGTTCTCTCCCTCTGGACCTCGGGAGGCCTTTGTAACTACCTCGACTAAACGAATGCAGCAGAAGTGATGCTGCATGACTTATGAGGCTGGGTCATAAAAGTTAACAGGACTTCCACTTGGCTCTGTCTTGGGACTCTTACCTTGTTTTGAGGAAGCCACAGAGAGACACTATGTGTGAATGTTCTGGCTGACTTCCAGCCACCAGACATGTGAGTGAATGCTCCCTCAGATGGGTCCAGTCCTCAGCCTTTGAGTCTTCTGGTGGAGACTCCATAAATCGTGGAGCAGAGAAAAGGCATCCTTGCTATGCCCTGTATCAATTCCGGACCCACAGAAACTGCAAAGGCTAATCAATGATTATTGTTGTCAGCCACAAAGTTTTGGAATGATTTGTTACACAGTGCCAAGTAACTAATACAGGCTATGCTTACAAAGGTGTGTGGATTTCTGTGCTCCTCTCTTGTATTTCCTGTGTCACTTCTAGATAGATCAAGCCTAGCCAGTCCCTTCTCTCTTTTGCTTTCCTCCTAACATGCATCTGGGTGAGCAAATCAGCCAAGGCCTATTGTGCAAACCTAGCCATGTAGTTCCCCTATTTCTAAACTTCCTCCTTTTTGCATATGGTCAGAGGGCAGAGACATTCCAAGAGAAGGCTCCACTTACTTTTTCAACAGCCGGCTCTACATTAGAGTGTGCGCACATAGGTCATCTTAGCAGAGAGGCATCTTGTTTCATAATCTATGACTATTTATTGTGCTTAACTTCCTTGGAGCTGAGAGAGGAGTGTCAGGCAGGGTTTGGGCATTGCGGAGTCCTTGCCTGTAATATCACAGTATCAAACATCACCCTAATAACCTCAGTGGGTACAGAGGGAAAAGGAGTAATCAAAAGTTAAAATGCATAAAAGCAGAAGCTAATTCCTCTTCACACCTCTCAGGTAGAAGGAAGAGCAGAGGCTTTAGAATCACAAGATATGATTTCTATTTTCTTCTCTACCAAGAATGAATTGCAGAATGAGTGTTTTATGACCTTGGGCAACTTCCTTCATCTGTGATTCCACTTTTCTGAATAATAAAAGGGACATTTTACTTAGCCAATCCTATCAATTTATGAACCTATGAATCTCGCCTCTTAATCACTTTCAAAGCTAATTACACCTTAGCTTCCAAACAGGAACATACGCATTGGATGGACACCCATGGGAGATGTAAGGAGGGTGTGGAGTCCCCAGCTCTGTGCCTCTTGGAAATTACAACATCTGCCACTGGGGCCTGGCTCTCTCTCTCTTTCTCTGGGAAGAAGAGGACGAAAATCCCTGGGGACAGCAGCTCCTTGGGGAAAGCCAGCTGCCAGTGAGGGAGGAGAAGCCTTGGTCCCACCCTAGACGGTGTAACAGTAGTGCCCTTTCACACAGGTATACTGGAATGCATAGGAATGAGTAGCCAAGTAGAAATAAGCAGCAGAGGAAGAAAGAAAGCCTTATCCTTGTCTCCTTGAAGCCGGGACAGAGAAAGGGTTCATTTTCCAAACAGCTGTATAGGGAACCTAAATGCAGCTACCATAGGTATTGTTTGGAGATAACCACATTGATGATTTTTGTACTTGATTCATTGGGGGTGGAAGAGAAAGACCGGGACTCCTGGAAGAAGCTTCCAGTGTGGTAATGTTACACATCGTCTTCCTGCAACTAAATTCACACTGACTTCTTTTGGAGATATAATTGACAGAGAACATCATATTATTTTCAGGTATATAACATAATGGTTTGGTGTATGTATATACTGTGAAATGATCACCACTTTATATCATCACCACACATAGTGATAGATTTTTTTCTTTTGATGAGAACTTTTAAGATTTATTACCTTAGGAACTTTCAAATATGCAAGATGGTATTGTTAACTACGGTCACCATGCTGTACATTGCAACCCATGACTTACTCATTTTCTAACTGGAAGTTCGTACCTTTGACCACCTTCACCCATTTCACCCCTCCCCCCATCTCTGCCTCTGGCAACCACCAATCTACCAATCTGTTCTCTGCATCTATGTGTTTGGGTTTTTTGTTTTTGTCGTCGTTGTTGTTTTTACATTCCATATATAAGTGAGATCATAAGGTATCTTCCTCTGGTTTATTTCACTTAGCATAATGCCCTTATTACTTAAGGAACCTGCAGCACAACAAGCATTTATTACTTCACAGTTTCTATGGGTCAGGAATCTGGGTGCAGCTTACTGGCTCAGGGTCTCTTACAAAGCTGCAACCAAGGTGTTGGCTAGAGCTGTGGTTTACTCTCAGGATTCACTTGGGAGAATTTGCTTCCAAGCTCACTCACGTAGTTGTTGGCAGGTTTCAGGTCCTTACTGGCTGTTGGCCAAAGAGGTCATTTCCTTCTTATGTGACATGTGGCCTTTTCCATAGGGCCACTCACAGCATGGCAGTTGGTTTCTTTCAGAAGGTGATTACAGAGAGAGAGGGAGAGGGAGGGGAGAGGGAGAGAGAGAGAGAGAGAGAGAGAGAGAGAGAGAGAGAGAGAGAGAGAGAGAGAGAGAATAGGAGCCTCAGTCTTTGTAACCTAGTCTTTGAAGTGACTCCATCATTACTTTGGGAGTTGCTAAGTCCAGCGCATAACTCAAGAGAGGGGACCAGAAAGTGGTGATCATTGGGGGCCATATTAGAGGCTGCATACTATAGCTCCCCGCCCTCCGAGGCAGTGGTTTAACTATCGTGTTGAGGGTTATAAACAAATGGGGTTCCAGCATTGCCCAACATGTATCAGCCTCAGTGGAAGCAACTGGACTTTACCAATCTGTTTCATTTATGCTTCCTGAGAGGTGTTTCTATTGAACAAAGTGTTCTAGCTGAAAGTTGTTCAAAAACTACTGGTTTAGAAGAATAAATCTAAACTTCACAGGGCTTTTCATGAGCTAGCTCCTGCCTACCAATTCTGCCTTTTCATCTGACTACTCCTTCAACCCACATTACTTTCAAGCAAGACAGACTTACAGGGTGGCCCTTTGCCTTTCTTGTCTGTATGCATGTTGTCCCTTCTCCCTTCATACCACAGCTCAGCTTGTCTGCATCACCAGTACTAACTCATTCTTTCTGTGAAATGTTTTTGATGGCTCTAGGCAGATTTATCTGTTTCTCCCTTATTCTTCTATTGTGCTTTGCTTAAACCCCTTAATTAATGCAATTACCTTTTATACTCTCATGGTTGGTTTATGTCTCTCCTCTAAATGATCCCCTGCATCCAGCCCAGGGCCCGGCACATAAAAGACACTGTAGCCATCATTTGTGAAGTGGATAAATGAGCCTAAGCACTGTCTTGGAGCTTGGGGCCCTGGATGTGGATGGAGTGCTGACTGCAGACCAGCATCTTCCCGAGTCACATGTGGTACCTCAGCTGCCTCATTTATAATCCATGAGTCAGTCATTGTATTCCAGATTGTTCTTCACTGTCATTTTAGCCTTTAGCTGCTTACTGGAATGAGCCAATTAAAGCTGAATTATTTTAATTGCTAATCACCAAGAAAAAACATTTTTTTAATGGAAATGGCAGAATGTGTGTTATGCTACCGTTAAAAGAAGCCAGAGTGTTCTTGTTTCAAAATTATGATAGGTCCACTGCTTCCAGAAGTTAAGGGTGGACTGTTGGGGCGTAAAGAACAGGCTGTGTTGTGTGGAGCACAAAATTGACCCAGATCCTACTGCTATTAGTGTCACTCAGCAAAAGTCCAGTGGCCATTGAGCTTGAACCCTTGAGGGTACATACTGATGCCCACAGGAGGCTGATTGCTTGGCATCTTAATGACTGGCATTTTTCCTCCCCTTTTATGTTCAATACTTTGGAGGTCTATTTTTTTACTAATTTTTTCTCAGAGAAAATACTATTTTCTCTAGATGATAAAACAAATGGGCATCAAACCAGTATGCTCCTTTCAAAGAGCAGCTGAGGAATAGAATGGTGAGTTTTGAAAATCATATCAAGTGACCCACAAATATGCACCACTTTCATCACTTTAAAAATACAAAAAAGTGCTAATTTAGATGGGCTCAGGGTCTGTCTGTTATTTGTCTTTAATGGGGGCATACAGTGGGATATTGGGTGGGAAAGCTGCCCTCTGTGGCACAGTATCAGGTAGAGATCATGAATAGTTCTCTGTTTATGGGTCTATTATTCTTGCAATGTCTGAAATACCTTTTTGAGCCTATAGTTATTGCCTGGGTCATCTTTAGAGGTAAGACATTTGGTAAGACCACAAGACAGTTTATTGAGGCTTCTTTTTAATTTCAAAGGCTTCAAGGGAATCTTATAGTTCTAGGGGCCTCAATTTTGACAAACAGATATTTGGCCTTTCCATCCTGCTTATGAGTTTTTAGTCATAAATCTTTTAATGTGTTCTTCCAAAAATATTTGTTAAGAGTCCCCTACTACCCAACACAATGCCAGGGACTAGTAATACAGAGTGACTGCCTCTCTACTTCAGGTTCCAAGTGGTAGGCATGGCATGTATGTCCTTGGGCATGGAAAAGGGAGTGAACTTCAAGTAGCATTTGAGCTGGAACTTGAAGAAAAGGTAAGATTCACTGTGCATGAAGGGGGTCAGGCACTTCAAGGCAAAGGGAACGGGGTGAGGGAAGTCACAGAGATAGGCAGGAGAGAATACTACACGTCCAGAAACAAACCAAGTGGGGGACAGAGTTGGAGACATAGGGAAGGGCAGCTGGAGAAGAGGTTGAGAAGGCTTTGTATAGCCTACAAAAGAGTTTGATTTTTTTTTTTCAGCAGGGAATGAGAAGTGTCAAATGTTTTTAAGGCCAGGTATGAGATGATCAGATTTTAGAGAGCTCTCTTCTTAGCATCATAAAGGAAGGATTGGGGCATCGAGACTCTGCAGAATAAGGAGGTATTTGGAGGTGCTGGGAACAGAACTAATATTTATTGAGATACAGGGCTAGGCTCTTCACATGTTATTGTATTTAGTTCACTGTGTGGGGTAGAAATCATAATTGTCATTTAAGAGAAGAGGCCAAATAACTTGCCCAAGATCACCCTGCTAAGTGGTAGTGGAACTGAGCTTTTATTCTATTCTGATTTCAAAGCTTCTGTTGTTTCCTTTCCACCAAAAGGGATGATGAGGGTCTGTTATGCCAGAGGCAATGCTATGGAGACATCCTCCTTCCACTCAGAAGACTCCTAATTTAGTTGCACCTCATTTGGAAGCTTCTCCATCCACTTTATCATTCTAATTGCTTTAATATGACAAATTGACCAATTACTAGCATGTTATTTATAACTATAGTGGAATTAGTTGCTTGGTTCAATCAAGCAACCAAAAAGTAACTGATCTGTAATGACTCAATTTATCAAAGTGTTCGGAAAGGTCGGTGTGCATAGGCATAACTTACATTAGCATTAGATAAATGTGTGCAATAGAATATGAAGGGGATATCTGAGTATTCAGATGACACCTGAACCAGAAGGATTCTAACCCTAGCTCTATCTGTGACCCAGTAGACAAGAAATAACTTTGAGTGCTAAAAGATGTTCTGGAAAACTTTTTGTTTTGCTCACAGAGAAATGGAAGCCCAGGAAGCATAAAGGGGTTGCCAAGATCTCCTAGCCAGAAAGCAGCAGAGCTTAGACTTGAGCCATCTGTATCGTCCTGCTGCCAGGTCCTAAAGAACTTTTCCCACCATGCCTGCTGCACTGTGACATTGAGCAAGTCTTTTAGCCTCTTGAATCCTCACTTTCCTTTGTCTGTAACATGAGAGGATTGGTAGGTATATCAGTTAGCCTTCACTAAATAAGAAACCACCCAAAACTTAGTAGCTTAAAACAATAATAATTTTATGTAGCTTGTGATTCTATAGTTTGTTCTGGTCAGAACTGGGTCAGCAGATCTCTCTCATGCTCCTGTAGTCAGCTGGTGGGTCTAGGCCGGCCAGATACAGCTTCGCTACTACTTCTGGTGGTGGGTAGACCAGTGCCTGGGGATTGGCTGTTCATCAGCTGGGGTACTTCCACTCTCCCCCACAAGGCTATTCCCCCACTTTGTCCTCCCGCAGGCTTGCTCAGGCTTGTACACCTGGTGATTTCAGGGTTCTGAGTGTAGAAAAGGAGGGCAAACCTCAGTGAGCATACTCTTTGGAAATCTTTACTATGCCATGTTTGCTAGTCTCCCATTGGCTAAAGTGAGTTACATGGTGTGGTAGGCAGTTTCAGAAATGGCTCCCGGTGACTCCTCCCTCCTGATATCATGCCCTTGTGCAATCTCCTCCTGTGGTGTGAGAGGTGGACATACTGACTTGTTTCTAATGAATAGAATATGCCAAAGATGATGGGGCATCACTTCTGGTATTGGGTTATAAAAGACTGATACTCAGTGACTCTCTCCATGTGCTTGGACTGGTAAAGCAAGCTGCCACATGTGAATTGCCCTGTGGAGAGGTCCATGGGAGAGGGAACTGAGGGTGCCCTCCAGTCAACAACTGGCGAGCAAGTGAGGCCCTCAGCCTAACAGCTCCCTGGGGACTGAACCTTTGTTATTTCAGAACTCAACAACCTGTCAGGGAGTGAGCTTGGAAGCAGACCCTTCCCCAGCTGAAACTTTGGATGGGAATGCAGCTGTGGCCCATACCTTCATTGTGGCCTTGTGAGAGACTTCGAAGCAGAAGACAGCTAAATCATGCCTCAGTTTCTGACCCACAGCTAACTCAGAGTCAGTGTGGGAGGGGAAGATCTAAAGGTGTGGCTATAGGAAGGGTAATTATAGAAATTATTCTCCTATATTTGCAAACAATTTACCACAGATAAATTTTTGTCCAGCCTTTGGAAGCCTGAGTTGGAATGACCTTCACTATTTCAACAATTATTTATATTCTCTGTGCTTAGTACCAGGAACAGGTGATGAATAAGAGAGAATCCATGTTCGTGCCCGCAAAGAGTTTAGTTTGTGGAAGATGGAAGGGAGATGGGGAAAGACATTAGCTCAACAATTCCGTCTTTAATGATTCATTTAAAGTTGTAAGTGGTATATAACAGTCTGGGTTGGTCAGAGAAAGCTTCTTTGAGGAAGTGGTACAGAAGCTGAGGAAGTCAGCAGGAGAGAAAGATAGGGGAAAGGGGAAAATTCCGGACAGAAGGAGTGGTGTTCTTAAAGGGGAGATGGAGAGGTGGTCAGCCCCTATGGCACAAGTTCACATTTATGATCAAATTGTATCCTATCATGTGATGATGGTGTTGTGGGTTATGTTTTTAGAAGTTTCTTTAGAGATAAATGTTAAAATATTTATGGATAAAATTATGTGATGTCTGGGATTTGTTTCAAAAATAAGCTAAAAGTGAAACAAGATTTTCCAAATGAGTTAATGTTTATTGAAACCAGGTGATGAGTATGCGGGAGTTCATTACACTAGTCTCTCTAATGTTATATGTGTTTCATTTTCTATAATAAAATTTTAAAAACCTGTACCCTGACTACACCTCCTGAAGGCTGCGTGTGTACGTATTTGAGATCATAACACATTTACCTCCTCCTGCTGCCCTGCAGACAGTTCAGGTTAACGGCACCTTTCGGGCAAGGGGATGGAACGAGCTTTTTGTTACAGCAAATGTAATGGCTTCTCAGCTTCAAATCGTGTGGTTAACATAACATAGGGCATTTAGATAATTCCCCTTGCCTACTGACTAAGATGCTGTATTACATTATTTTTCATGATCGTTTTTCACTAGCTGAGATGGTGTGGTTTCATACATAGTAGAATCTTATAAAATGGTTCACCCCAGAGTAAAAGCCAGTGGAAGATCCTGTTCAAATATTAGTTACCAAAATACTGAAAGAATTCTGTTATAAGGCCTTAGACAACATGAACAGTATTAGAGTGCATTTATAGGTTGGGGAAGGAGAAAATAGGGTAGGAGAGATGGGAATCTGTCTTTGAAAAATTCTGGGTTGGCTTGCTACAGTAATAATCTATAATGGATTTCTTCTTTCTTTTTTGGGGGGGTCTTTTGTGACTGACTTTTCTTGTATTATGGATTTATTTGATTAAGTTTTCCTTTTACTCAAGTTATTCTGAGGTGGGTCAGCCTGTGAAATTAACAGCAGGGATGGATAGATTTTATGAATCAGGGACAGGACCTTAAGATTTGCACACCTGGAGCTGAAGCTGAAGAGATGGTTTCATGTTTGTAACTGTTTCAATGTTAGACTATTGGGGCAACCATATTTTGAGATTTTGATTCAGATTTTTCTTGAAAATACCATTGCCACCAAATTGTGTGTTTCCCCAACCCCTAATAAAGACCTCCCTAGGGTCAGATATATGCAAATTACTAATCACATTTCCTTTCTTAAGCGAAGGTTAAATAAAAGGGAAAATTATGAAAGATTGTTTATAGAAGCAAGGATTTTCAGTGCTTAATGAATTCGGTTATTTCAAAACCATGATGAGTCTCCTTGTCAGTGCAAAGCAGGAAAGGAATAAAGTAATAAGAGAAAGTGAACCTGGGCATAAACATGTCCTCATACAGACAGCATTTGTGTTAAAAAGCTTTGTTGTTGTTCCCTGAACCTTGGCAATTATAGGCACTTTCCTCTGCTTCGAAAAGCATTTGGCAAATAAGCAGAGGAGGTCCCCTCATTTTCAGGGTTCATGCTGGGCTTGGCCTTGTTGCAGGGAAACACTGATTCCCAACTGTGCTCCCTGGGAGCAAATGGTTTGTTTTCTCTTCACTGAACCCAGCCCAGGGTGGGTTCTCATAGTCCAGACTGCCACGGAAAATCTATTTGGAGCAACTTGTCCCCAGAAGGGAAGAACACAAGCTGATCATGTGGGGGAGCTGCAGCCACCGCCCAGTCAGTCACACTCGTGTGCCAGGGCAGGTGTTAACATGCAACAATGGACATACAGAGCCCCAGGCAAACATGAGTCCTGTTTGTGTGCCTACCCCCACATGTACCACACACACACACAGAAAACTCCACCCAGTACACCAGACACACACTTGATTTGCCAGGCACACACACCACATGGCCACGCATACACACAATCTATATAACAACCATATCCACCTACAAACCATGTACAAATACACACATATGAAACTCGTATGCATACTACGCACACCACATACACTCTACTACACACCATCCACACTCCGCATTGGTCATATACATCCATGCCACAAACACACATATCACAAGCACTCCATATAACAGTCACATGCATCTCACACACGTACCATGTACACATTTAACAGCCTATCCAACTACCCACATACCCACTACACGTACACCAAGCCACACACATATTATATTATATATCAGTCCCGTGTACCACACATGGAACACACACACACTCCACAGCATTGCACCCAGCCAGCTTGGTTATTTTCCCGCTCAGCAAGGCCTGCACTACAGCTCCAGCGGTCCCGGCAGACAGGTGCAGGAAGAGACGGCTTATTGCAGGCCAGTGCCAGGAGCAGGTGCAGGGCTGGGGTTTCCCGCGTGGGGGCGGGGGCTGGTGGCTTTGGCCCCTGACTTGGGCCAGAAGGGGTGCCTTCGGGACAGGAGGCAGGTCCTCGGGGAGTGCGCGCGTGTGGAAACATGCGCGTGCCTCTGAGGGCTTATGTGCTCAGACACCCTGGGAGGTGTGTACGAGGGAAATGCGAAGTGCGTGTAGGGAAAAGCTGTGTGTGTGTGGGGGGGGGGGGCGCGGGGGCTGAGTGGTCCGGATGGGCGTGTCCTCGATGCACCCAGCCCTCCGTGGAGTGTGGGTGTGAGTCCTCGAGATGACCCAGCTCCAAGGGAAGTGTGGGTGTGAAAACCGAGCCGCTGAGGTGTGTGTATAGTCGTAACAGCTCTCCGGGGGCTGGGGTCAGACTCCGAGGGATGACTGAGTCTGCGGCGGGGACTCGCTGAGACTGGAGGATACGCCTACAATAGCGGTCCCCTGCGCGGTGTGTGTGTGAAGAGGCGGGGTAGCGGAGGAACGCGAGTGGTCTGCCCCGCTGGCTGGCGCGCGCCTGTATGCGCGTGCGCGTGGGGCGCGGCGCGCGGCGACGACGGAGGGAGGGGAGAGGTGGCGGCAGGCCCAGCCCCCGGTCGCAGAGCCCGGGGCGGCTCCTCCGCTAGCCTGGGACCGCCGCACTCTTGCCGCTGCCAGGCGCTGCTGTGACTCCTGGCCCGTGTCGCGCCCTCCCGCGCCTGCAGCCAACTGGGCTCCCTGTCCGCCCAGACGCCGCTTCTCCGGGCTTTCGATCTCGGCTCTGCGGAGGGAGAGGAAATGAGTGCCGCGGAGGCGCCAGCGCCGGAGCGGGGTTGGAAGAGTGAGAAAGTGGACGAGGCTCAGGCCCTGGCACGGAGTTGCGCTGCCCGGAGACCCGACTTTCAGCCTTGCGACGGGCTTTCCATCTGTGCCACGCACAGCCATGGCAAGTGCTTCAAGCTGCACTGGTGCTGCCACCTAGGATGGTGTCACTGTAAGTCGAGCCGCGTCTTCCCGCCTTGCGCTGTGGTCCTGGTTGCCCGCTGGGCCGTCTGGGGTCACGCCTGGGACTGAGGCCGTGGGGACTGTGGGCCTGGCTGGGGCTGCTTTGCTGCAGGCTGGGGCGCCCTGGGCTCCGGGCGGGCTGCAGCTGCCCTCGCGCCGGACGGCTCCAGTTGGCGCTGCCTTGGCAACGAGATGAAATTCCCGTGGGGAACCTAGCTTTAGCCACTTCTACAAAAGGGGATCTCCCTGTCCCAGGAAAACTGGGAGCTATTTTTTCTTTTTTTTCTTAAACCGAAACGACCAAACAGTGTGTTGAGAGATGTCGGAATTGATGACAACTCGAGGGAAAGCCTTTTCTAAAGACTGGTGGTTAAAGATGCCCCCTTTTCTTTCTCACTTTTATCTTTCCGGGCAGCTATTTAAAGAAAAGAGCTTTTGGAAATCGAATTGTGGCCCATTTATTGCATCCTGTTGAGAAAGCGCTAAAGTGTGAGAAACTGCTTCCAAGAAGTTAATATTAACAGTTGGGAAGGATGAACTCCTTAAATATCCAGCTGCAGCATATAGAGCCACTATGAGACTTTTAAAATTACAAAGTAAAATGAATGAAAGGAAGCTTAAACAATCTTACTGAATTATAAAAGCCAGAACTAAATGGTGTAGGCCTTTTCTCTATGTTTATCCTGCATGGGATTTTGAAAATGGATTAAACTTAAGTAGTCTTTTAATCAGAATTTCACAATTTGATTAGTTCGTGGTATTTGGCCTGCTGTATCATTTCTTATTAGAAATATATTGCAAACTTAGTTTCTGAATACCTTTATAATAGAGGGTTTTGGAATGCTTATTTAGACACAAATTCTCGAAGTGATCTTAAGTTAAAATATTTTCCTTGTTGGTGAGAAAAAAAATGGCTCCCAAGAAGAGATGCAGTAGATAACAAATCCTTATTTACATTAGTTGAACATAACAGAATATTTTTAAATGAGTTTATACTTAAAAGGTGATACTTCTTACATTTATTTTATAGTACCAAATTGTGTTTTTACATTTATTGAATGGTATTGATTTTTTTTTGTGTTCTTTGTGCTGATGAGCCAGTTTCTTCCTATATCTCATTATTCCTCTTGCTGTCAGATCCATTCCCAATTATAAAGCATCATTTTAGTATGGGACAGGGCACAAAACTGGAAGAAGCAACTGTAGGAAACCTGTGATGCTGAAGTACACAAGTAGGATGAATCTGGTGAGAGCCCATTTCCCTGGGGAAGAGTAGAATCGTAGTATAGAATGTCAGGAACATTAAAGATGGTTTAGTTCATTGCCTGTCTTATTTCAGCAGTCTCCCTTCCAAATGTACCATTAGTGATTGGAACCTTGCATTCTCCTCAGGCAGCTTCTTCCTTCATTGGAGAGCTTTGACTGGAATACTGCTCTTCCTTATTTGGAGCTGAAGTTGGTTACTTTCTAACTTCCTTCCATTTCTCTTATTTCTACTTTATGAGATCATATCGAACAATCCAATCCTTTTTAAAATTTTTAATTTATTTTAATTTGAAAAATCTTCACCTGACAACATATTTTTATAGATTTTAGGGAGTAGAGGAGGTAGGTTGGGAGGGAGAAACATTGATGTGGGAGAGAAATATCAATAGGTTGCCTGCCGTATGTGCCCTGACCAGGGGTCGAACCCTCAACCTAGGTATGTGTCCTCAACCAGAAATTGAACCAGCATCTTTTTTGGTATATGGGATCATACTCCAACCAAATGAGCCACCTGGCGAAGACTCCAGTCCTTTTTTAGAACATGGCCGATTCAACTCTTTAGATACAAACACAAATTTCTTACTAGCATAGACTATATTCTCTCTCTGTCCCCGGCCACCATTACAGTGTCTACTGAAATAGGTTTGAAATTCATGTGTGTTGAATGACTGAATGAAGGTAGGCATCATTTTCCTCTGAAGGCATTGTTTTATCCTGTTTATAAATCTTTGTTGCCTCCTGTCTTTCCTTTTATGGAATAGTGTGCAGACTTGTAGACATCCTGATCTGTCCTGATAAGTACCAGTAAGGTTAAGATCCTTTGAAGAGTGCCCAGTATCCCAGCTGTGGTCTGATCAGTCCAGAGTTGAGCAGAACTCCTGTCTCCCATGTTTGAGATACTAGTTCTGCTGTAACATGCATCACATCAGCATTTCTGATATGTCCACATCATATTGAGCTTGGTGCTGTCAGATTGAACTAAGCTTGTAGTCAACTAAAACCATCGTTTATTTGTTTCATGTATGTGGCAATTAAGTCACAGTTATATACAGGTTTGGACATGGGTATTAATTGAGCCCTTAGATATTTTTCCCTATTAGATTTCATTTTGTTAGAATAAGCCCATATTTTCTGGCTTATCATTGTGTTTTTAGATCCCAGCTCTTTCATAATATATACCAGTCCCCTAGTTCATGTCAGCTGCACATTGGATGCCAACAGTAGCATCGTAGTGTAGTAGCCTCATTCAAGTTATTGATACAATTGTTGAACAGGAGAAGCACAGATTGAGTCCTGAAGCTTGCTGGTAGAACTGCCCTTCAGGTGGATAGCAGTTCATTAATGAGCACTCGTTATGGTTGTTCAAACAATTACCTAGCTACATAATTGTACTGTTGACCATCTTATGTTTATATTATCCATATGGGTACATTGAGAACCTGGTCAAGTCCTTTATGAAATCCTGCCTACACACTATTTTTTGCTGCTTTATGAGGTATGATCTGTGTATAAACACTCTTAAAAAAAGGAAATTAGATTAGTATAACTCAGGTTGGTTCCACAAATGCTTACCACTTTCTTTTCTAAGTGATCGGCAGCCATTTGTTTAAGTAAATAATCTGAATTTAGAAAAAGACTGATGTCAAGTATACTGAATTATTGTTGGCAGTTCTTTCCATTAAAAAAATCAGACCTACATATATTTGCTCTTTTCCAGTCTTTTGGCAACACTCTGAGACTCCATACTTTTTTCACTGGCTTAATTCAGAGGTCTCATTCACAATGCACTTTATTTCATTTAGAGCATCAAGGTGCCACCTTGCCGTCTCTGCACCAATACTGGACATCAGTTCTTTCTACTCCCCCTCTTTTTTAAAACCAATATCACTTTTTCTTGAAAAAAAGCAGAGTTAACATATTTGAGAAGTTCTGTTTCCTTTTTGGCATTCATAGACATTACGTCAGTCCTAAGCAGAATTTCCTCAATTCTGTTGAATATGTACTGAGCACCTTCTTCTTGTGAGACATTATGGACACTAGGAATACAAGTCCAAGTACAGCTGGATCCTGCCCTTCAAGCAGAATATAAGGGCATGTTTCTTGCCATGTTTATTTTTGTATTCCTTTAAAACTACAAATGATATGGGTGGGAAAATTATCAACTTATTCACCAAATCAGAAAATGCTAAAATGAGACTACCTTGATCCTTAGGAAATTCAGAACAAATAAAGGAAGTTCAGTTTTATATGGGTGATGTTAAACTTGTGAAATTCATAAACTTATGAGATAGAAAAGGCTGAAAATATATACAAGTTCATAAAAGACATAAAACATGTATATATTCATAGATTCAGTGCTTGATGTATTATTAAAGGAAATAATTAGTGTATTTGGGTAATGACAGATTTTAAGGACCATGTCTGGGAGGGAAACTGTAACACGCTTTGTTAGTGTCACTGTCAAAGATAAATTACTGGGCTGAATAAAGCACAGCCCTGAATCTGTAACTTTATTTTTCCCCAGTAAGGAATGATACTGGGTTGAGTTAATGAGTGCAGGATTCCACGACGAGTTTTGAGAGAAAGAAAGACATAGCTTGGTCAATGAAGAGGGATGGAAACGAGTAAGTCATGTGTAGATATTGTAAAGTAGATTTTTGTGGCTGGAGTAGATACGATATTTAGAAGGAATATGAAATTAGATGGTTGAAATGTTTATCGAGGGATAAACAGGAGAGATGGGGAAGTCTGGAATTTCATTTGATAGAGACCTTGGTACCATAGTCATAACATGGACAGCAGGGGAATGAAACCAGCAAGGGAGATTATTTTGGTATTAGAGTGAAAAATAGATTGAATTTATGCAACAAGATCCATGTAATAGAAGTTAGAATAGATTAGATTTGGAGGGTGAGGAAGAGGTTGGCTATAAAGGATAACTTTCTGACTTGTTGAATTCCGCCTTGTGCAACTTGGATGAATGGTGGTGCTATTTATGCACTAACAACAACCAGGTACTGGAGGAGGACTAACTTTGGTTGGTCATGGGTTATGAATCCAGTTTTGGACCATGAATTTAGGAAGACCATGAATCTAGTTTTGGGTCTATTGACTTTAACCTGCCTTGTCATATATGGTGATTTCAATAGGCAGTGGTTAGCTCTGGTGATCTAGAACTCAGAGGCGAGGGCTGTATCAGAGATAACATGGAGGTCATTTACTTATTTGCAGATTTTAGCTTTAGCCATGATGAGACATGAGATCCATCAAGGGAGAGACTGTAAGAAGTGAAAGAAAGACTTAGGCTTTCCCTTTAGGGCACTGACGTTTAGAGCCTAGGTGCAGGAGGACGAGCTGGCAGTGGAGTCGAAGAAGAGATGGCCAGAGGAGAAAAATCGGGAAGTGTCATGTTGCAGAAGCCAAGGGAAATGAATATTTTAAGAAAGAGTATGAAGATGAAATCCATTTCAGCAAGTTATTTATTTCTTAGATATGGGTGAAATATACAAATGGTGATTTTATTACTAAAAAAGAATGTGAAAGGATTAGTCCTGCAACACTAACTTCAGGAATATACTTAATTGCAGTATTAGTCAAATCTTTTAAGACAGTGAGTTTTTCAAGACGGAAAGAGGAGAATGGAATGTCAGGAGCTGAGAATAAGGACACAGAGATAATAGTTAATATTTATTGAGTGATTACTTTGTGCCAGAATAAGCTTATTATACTAAACACTTAACAGGCAGTTATGTCATTATGTCCATTTTACAATTGAGGAAAAAGACTTAGCGTTAAATAACTTTCCCATGAACATACAGCTACTAAGGAATAGAGTCTGGATTTGGATCTAGGCCTCTCTGCTTCTAGGACCTGGACTCTTAATCACCTATGCAGGGGTGTCAAACTCATTTTACCGGGGGCCCTATCAGCCTCACGGTTGCCTTCAAAGGGCTGAAATAATTTTAGGACTGTATAAATATAACTACTTCTTAACTGTTAAGGAGTTGAAATTACATTCAGCCCTTTAAAGGCAACTGTGAGGCTGATGTGACCTCTGGTGAAAATGAGTTTGACACCCCTGACCTATAGGTACTATAGAGCAATTTAAAATTAGTGAGCAAAATCAAGTTTTTTCCCCCTCCATTAAAGCCAGTGATGGGTAAGTTTTTAAGAAATGGGTGGCAAATTGTATCAATTTCAGTAAAGAAATACAAAAGCGTGAGAACTATTAGATCTTTAGGGGGTGGAGAATGAAATTGAAGAGTTCAGGAAGATAAAGTGATTAGCAGGTGATGGGGGTGGGTGGGGTGGGTGGGGCGGGGGTTGGGGAGTGAGTGCACTGGTGTGATGGAGGTGCCACCAGCAGAACTCAGAATTGGCTTAATAAGAATCACAAATAGATGAGCTCAGTTTTCTGCAGAAGACACCTTAAAAGATGTCTGTCTCTTTCAAGTTGAAAGCAGGAAGAGTGGGACTTGATGTATGTAGTCTAATTGATGATATTAACATATCTAAAGAAAGACTGTCACAGCAGAAGGTAGATGGGCAGCATGGAAACAGAGAAAACTGGGAGTTGGAGAAGCAGGATTTGGAAGTGATTTTCGGGACTGTTCGGAGAAGGTGGTACACTGGGTTTAAATGTCTGAACTATCCCAGCAAACATTTGGGTATAATTTGGCTTTCTGACTATAGATTTCCTAAAGGGAGAGAAGGAGCCGACTAGAGAATTTAGCTGTTGGGACCTTAGACCAAGTGTACTTCTCTCCGTTAGTATATTAGCAATGTGGTTTTGTGTTATTCTATCTGTTCTGTTTTCTTGCTTCTACACAGCTCACAATATCAAGGTCTGACCTCCCCAGGGTAATGCCAACTGGTTTTTCTAAGAGACATCTCAGCCATATCAATAACAGTAGCTACTGAAAACATAGTCAAGAAGTTTGACAGTGAAAACTAGCAAAAAACAAAAACAAAAACAAAAAAATGGAGTGGTAGTTTGGATGGAGTGGTCAGCTGAAGCTCTCTCTGTCTCTCTCTTTTTTTTTTAAAGAATGAGAGTTATTACCACGTGTAGTGTTTAAAGGAAGAGGATACAGATGTTAAGAGAATAAGAGTGAGATCAAATTCTGAGTGAATTTTTTTCTAAGCTTTTCCAAGGATAGAGAAAGCTGATGAGTGTCTTTCCATCCAGGTGGTGCTTCAGTTGTGGGTATACGTTAACTTCAACAATTATAAGTAACATGCAGAGTGCTTGTATGTGGGCACAATTGTAGTCTTGCATTGTCAACTCATTGAAACCTCACAACAGTCTTGTGAAGCAGGTACAGTTATTATCCTAATTTTTTTAGATTAGGAAAGTTGTAGAAGGTCACATGTTGTAGCTCTCGCCCTTGTGATGAATGTGCGTCAGAATCTTACAAACCAGCTGGCAGCCAGAACTCTGGTTGGTTCTACTTAAGGTTCAGTGAGGATGATTCCCGCTGTTCTAAATTCTTTTTGGAAGAAGTAGGATTTAAGTAAATAAGTAAAATGAGAATAACTTCTTATTTAAGAGAAGGGCAATTATATGCATTATGAACATTTTTGGAGTGATTGAGCACTCTATAAAACTACTTTTAAAAAACATTTAGTAATGTATTTGTATAATAAGAAGTTTCAGCCATATCATATATTCGGCTGTTCCCTAACTGGTGTAAGCCCTTTACGGTTAGATTTTTCATACTTACCATTAATTACTACTTATTGGTTTCCAAGCCTGTTGAACTTAGGAACTTGAACTAGATAGTTTTTGAGGGCTTTTCTATGATAATAATTTCCTATATTATAAAACCCTCATTTTGTTCTCTCATATTGTAAAATCTCATCAAAGGCAAGAAAGAATATTTTCAGAGAAATTGTTTTATTAGTTCCAAACAAATATGGGAACACATGTTTAATAACCAAAAGTTGTATAGTAGATTTGCTTTCTTGAAAAATAAGGAATGGTTTATATATAGAATGTGGAAGGTAGAGTGTAGCTCTAGAAAGGACAGGAGCCATGGAATGAGACACACCTAGTTTTGAATTCTAGTTTTTCCATTTATCGGGAATGTAGCTTTGGATAGATTACTCAGCCTCTCTCAGCTTCGCTGTTCTCTTCTAAAGAATAGGAATGAAAATTCTACTTCACAGGCTTGTTGTGAAGATTGAATGACACAAGCAAAGTACTTAGTGCAGGTGTTCAGTAAAAGGTGGCATCAGTCCCACCTGAAAAAAATGAACAATGGAGACAGCCTGTGTGGCTCAGTTGGTTGGAGCGTATTCCTGTAGACTGAAGGGTTCCAGGTTCGATTCCTGGTTAGGGCACATGCCTAGGTTGCGGGTTTGGTCCCCAGTCCCAGTGTGCACAAGAAGGCAGCTGATGGATGTTTCTCACATTGATGTTTTCTCCCTCCCTTCATGTCTCTCTAAAATCAGTGAACACGTCTTTGGTACTAGAGAGCACAGTCATCCTGAGGGCGGGCTGTGGGGTTGGACTTTGTGTTTGAATCCTGGCTCTGCACACTTTCTAGTTATGTGGTTTGCAGGAAGCTAATCTCTGCCTTTCAGTTTCCTCATCTTTAATATGCTGATGATAACAGTTACCAGCCTCGTGGTGTGATGATTGTCAAAGACCCCAACTCCAATTTCGTCCCCCTTCCACAGCTGTCTTGGTTAGTCTGGAATTCACTTTGTGACTACACTCATTTGTTCATTTAAGCACTCAAACATAACAAAGATCATAAAAATACCCATTTTTTGAATATAACATTTAGAAATCGTTGAATTTTTTTTATTGTCTTCATTGTTGGAAGGGCTATTTTGTAAAAGTCACTCTGTGATGAGTTAACTACTTTTTACCGTGAAATCTTATATTGTTCTCCAGCACCCGTCCCCCTACTCCATCCTGTTTTCCACCACTGTTAAGCAGTGGATAGTTCTGGTTAATCAGGTATACCAGTAAATAAAGAGCTATTATATATATATCAAATATGGGTCAGGAGGTTTTAAAGGAGCAGAATATTACAGAACTTGTGATATGTTAAAGCAAAACTGAACATAGTTAACTTTGATGATTAGGAAGTCTTGTCAGGACCGTGTGACACTTGGCATCATTCAGAATACTGGTGTAGAAAATGGTAAAGGTGCTAGTTAACAGAGGGGTCCTTGCTGCTAGGATGCTGGACACAGTAGCTGGAATTGTAGTCTTTGCAAATTACTTAAATTCACAGAATTTTTGTTTTGCATGTCTCCCATTCTTGTGGGTTTGTTCCTAAATTTTCTGATATTTAACAGTATTCTGCAAGCACACCACCAAAATTATCCAATATGCGGAGTGCCAACAATGTATAATAAATCCCTCCAGCTGTGTTGGCACCACGTCCCAAAACAGTTCATTCAGGACAATTCTTTAACCGCCCCCACTGCTTATTTGTCCATTAAAAACGAGATTCTTTGGTACAGGGTGGTTATGGTTCTTCCTCTGTATTTCATTTTAACAGACCTTTGGTGAAATAAAAACACTAAGAATATAATAGTTTGATATTTTGTGGAAAATTCTATTAGATTAATTTACTTATCTTTTTCTGTCTATATACACATGTACCTTTTTTCTAAACTATTTAAAAAGTAAGTTGGAGACATCATAACACTTCACTTCTAAATATTTCAGCATGTCTCTCTTAAGAATGGGGTCATTTTCCCATATAACCACAATACTAATCATAACTGAGATAACACTAATTAAGCAATAACGTCTAACATATACTTTCCTTACTTGTCAAAAAATGACTTTTATAGCTGAGATTTTTTCAATCCAGGGCCCAATCAAGATTCATATATCACTTTAGTGTTAATTATTCTAGAATAATCACATGTTAAATTTGACGAGTCTAGGTTTACCGTCTATGGAATTCCCATATTTTACTAATTGTTTCATCATTATTACACTTAAGTTAAACATTTTTTGTTATTACATAGGTGACATCATGTCATTCTTATAGCATCCCATGAGAGGAAATAATGTCAGTTTGTTCACTATTGCTAATGTTAATGTGATAACTGTAAAATTTGTGCATTACAAAGATACCCTGTCCTCTTTGTTATTTTTCTTTTTTAAAATTATTTTTTGTTTTTAATAACTAATCCGTGGGAAGCATCCTGAGACCTTGCTAAGCTGACTTACTAGTTCTAAGAGTTTGTTTTAAAAATACTTTTCATGGCATTATCTACACAGACATTCATTTCATCTGCAAGTAGACAGTCTTATTTTTCTGCTTCCAATCCACATGCCTTCCCCATCCCCTTTTTATTGCTTTTGCACTGACTACAATTTCCAGAACTATGTTGAATAAGAGTGATGAGAGTGAGTATCTGTCTTGTTCCCTCATCCTTAGGATGAAAGCATTAAATCTTTCATCTTTAAGTATAATGTTAGCAGTAGATTTTTTCTAGATGCTGTTTATCAAGTTGAGGGAAATACTCTGTATTCCCATTTTTTGAAAATTAAAACAGAATTTGAATGAGGTATACTCGCCCTTCCAGAAGCATGCCCACGCCTTTCCCTTCCCCCTCTTATTTCCCCACAGGCTTGCATCTCCTAAACTCTAAGGGTCCCCCACAAGACTTGCAACCAGAGGAACAATGGGCAGTGGCAGCTCGTCCTGGGCTGACCCCAGAACCTGTATCCAAGACCCCCTATTCTCGGACTTTGCAGGGAGCCAGTGTACCCCAGCCAGTCTCTCTCCTATTATTTCCTCTGTCCTAAGCCATTCCTTGTTTCACTGTCCCCAGCTTTTTTAAAAAAAGCTTTTGTTAATTTATTTTTAGAGAAAGGGGAAGGCAGGGAGATCAGGAGAGGGAGAGAAACATCAGTGTGTAAGAGAAACATCAATCAGTTGCCTCTTGCATGCAGCACCCCAACTGGGACCAGGCCTGCAACCCAGGCATGTGCCCTGACCAGGAATTGAACTGGCACCCTTTCACTTTGCAGGGCGATGCCCAGCTAACTGAACCACACTGGTCAGGTCTCACTGTCCCCAGCTTTAATAGACACACTCTAAAAATTAAAAAAATGATGAGTGAGTATTAAACTTTGTCAAATGCTTCAGTTGATATGATCATGTTATTTTTTCTCATTAGCCTGTTAATATGGTGGAGTATATCGATTGAATTTCAAACACTGAACCAGCCGTTCATCCCTGGAGTTAACCCCACTGGGTTATGGTATATAATTATTTTTAAATATTGCTGAGTTTTATTTGCTAATAGCTTGTTAAGGATTTTTATGTTGATATTTATGAGAGGTGTTGGCCTATAATTTTATTTTTTGTACTCTCTTTGTCTGGTTTTGGTATCAGGTAATTATAATCTTTGTATAATGAATTGGGAAGTTTCCTCCCTTTACTGTATTCTAGAAGAGATTGTTTAGAATTGATGTTAATTTTTCTTTAAAGATTTGGTAGAATTCTGTGAAATCATGTGGGCCTGGAGATATCTTTTTTGGGAGCTTTAAAATAACTAATTTAATTTCCTTGTTAGTTGAGAGGCTTTTCAAACAATTACGAATCGATGAGTTGTGGTAATTTGTAATTTTTGAGGAATTGATTCATTTTATTCTAAGTTGCTAAATTTGTGTGTGTAGAATTGTTTGTAGTATTCCCTAATTATATTTTTGATGCTTGCATGGTCTTTAGTGATATGCCCTGCTTCATTCCTGACAGTAATAATTTGTGTCTTTTCTCTTTATTCTATGTCAGTCTTGCTAGAGGTTTATCAATTTTATTGACCTTTTCAAAAAACCCAGCTCTTTGTTTCATTTATTTTCTCTCATTTTTCTGTTTTCAATCTCATTGATTTCTGTTCTCATCTTTATTATGCCCTAACTTCCGTTTGCTTTGGGTTTATTCTGTGCTGCCCTTTTTTTTTTCTTAGCTTCTTGAGGGTGGGAGCTTAGATTTTTGATTTGAGACTTCTTTTCTTGTGTATGCATTTGTTGTTATAAAAATTCCTCTCAGCACTGCTTTAGCTGGGTACCATAAGTTTTTATGTGTTTTCTTTCCATTTCTCATTCAGTTCAGTGTATGCTTTGATTTCCCTTGAGAATTTTTTCTGTTTTATGCATTATTTAGAAGTGTGGTTTAGTTTAAAAGTGTTTGGAGATTTTCCTGTTAAATTTTTGTTAATTGATTTCTAGTTTGATTCCATATGGTCAGAGAACACACTTTGTAGGATTTGTATTTTTAAAAACCTGTTAAGGTTTGCTTCCTGACCCAGGATATGGTCCAGGTGACATGGATACTTTTTAAAAATTGGTATTCTGCTGTTGTCGGGCGATTCTGTTAGTCTGTTAGATTCTGTTGATGGGTTGTATTGAGTCTTTCTACATCCTTGCTTATTTTCTGTGTTCTGTCAGTTGTTGGAGAGGAGTGTTGATGTCTCCCACTAAATTGTGCATTTGTTTCTCTTTATAAGTCTGATAGTTTTTGCTTCACATGCATTTGCAGCTCTGTTGTTTAGTGCATACCCATTTAGAATTGCTGTGTCATCTTATTAGATTTATTCTTTTGGCATCATCCCATGTCCCTCTCTATAATAATTTTCTTTGCTCTGCTGTCTACCTTATCTGATACTAATATAGCCATACCTGCTTTCCTTTGATTAATGTTTGCATGACATATTCCCCCCACCTTTTATTTTCAAAGTGTCTATACTGTTACATTTGAATTTTTGTTTTTTTATTTTTTAGTTATATTTTATTGATTATGCTATTACAGCTGTCCCAATTTTTCCCCCTTTGCCTCCTCCCCCCAGCAACCCCCACTTCCTCAGGCAGTCTCCCCACCATTGTTCATGTCCATGTGTCCTGTGTATAAGTTCTTTGGCTACTCCATTTCCTATACTGAACTTTACATCCCTATGACTAATCTGTAACTACCTTTTTGTACTTCTTAATCCCCTCACCTCCTCACCCGTTCCCCTATACCACCCTCCCATCTTCTTTTTTTTAAAGAAGTCCCTTTAACATTTCATATAATAATGGATTGGTGATGATGAACTTATTTAGATTTTTCTTCTCTGAGAAGCTCTTTATCTGTCCTTTGATTCTAAACATCTTTGCTGAGTAGAGCAATATTGACTGTAGGTCTTTGCTTTTCATGACTTTGAACATTTCTTGCCAATTCCTTCTAGCCTACAAAGGTTCTTTTGAGAAATCAGCTGACAGTCTTATGGGAACTCCCCTGTAGGTGACTAACTAGTTTTCTCTTGCTTTTAAGACTCTCTCTTTATCTTTAACCTTTGGCATTTTAATTATGATGTGTCTTGGAGTGGGCCTGTTTGTGTCCATCTTGTTTGGGATGCTTTGTGTTTCCTGGACTCATATGTTTATTTCCTTCACCAAATTACGGAAGTTATCTTTCATTTTTTTTTTCCAATAGATTTCCAATTTCTTGCTCCTTCTCTTCTTCTTTAGGCACCTCATTTTTTTAAAATCCTGTTTTAAAATTTTTTCTTACTGTTGTTCAATTACAGTTGTCCCCTTTCCCCCCATTATCCTCCCTTGCCCTACCCACCCCTACCTTCCACATTCAATCCTCACCCCCCATTGTGCTCGTCCACGGGTCCTTTATACATGCTCCTAGAGTTGAGACTTTCCCCTTTTTTCCCCATTATCCTCCCTATTCTCCTCCTCCCTCCCTTTTGGTCACTGTCAGTTTGTTCTCTATTTCCATGTCTCTGGTTCTGTTTTGCTTGCTTGTTTGTTTTATTGATTGGGTTCCACTTATAGGTGAGAACATAAGGTATTTGTCTTCCACCGCTTGGCCTATTTCACTTAGCATAATGCTCTCCAGTTCTATCCATGCTGTCACAAAGGGTAGGAGCTCCTTCTTTCTTTCTTCTGTGAAGTATTCCATTGTGTGAATGTACCACAGTTTTTTGAGCCACTAATTTCCTGATGGGCACTTATGCTGTTTCTAGTACTTGGCTATTGTAAATTGTGCTGCTATGAACATTGGGGTGCATAGGTTCTTTTGAATTGGTGTTTCAAGATTCTTAGGGTATAATCCCAGAGTTGAATTGCCAGGTCAAAAGGCAGTTCCATTTTTAGTTTTCTGAGGAAATTCTATACTGATTTCCACAGTGGCTGTACCAGTCTGCATTCCCACTAATAATATACTAGGGTTCCCTTTTCTCCACACCTTCGCCAGCACTTGTTTGTTGATTTGTTTCTGATGGCATTCTGACCTGTGTGAAGTGGTATCTCATTGTGATTTTAATTTGCATCTCTCTGATGGATTCTTTTTTCTTGTTGTTCTGATTTATTGTGTTTTGCTTCCTTATGTTCCAAATCATTGATTTGATTCTTGGCTTCATCCACTCTACTGTTGTTTTCCTGTTGTTTTTATGCTGTTGAGGTCCTCACTAAGTTCCTTGAGCATCCTTATAACCAGTGTTTTGAACTCTGCATCTGATAGATTGCTTATTTCCATTTTGTTTAGTTCTTTCATTTGGGCCATGTTTCTTTGTCTCCTTTTTTGACAGCCTCTGTGTGTTTGTTTCTCTGCATTAAGTAGAGCTGCTGTGGCACCCTGACTTAGTAGTGTGGCCTAATGTAGTAGGTGTCCTGTAGGGTCCAGTGGCATAGCCTCCCCTATCACCCAAGCTGGGTACTTGAGGTGCTCCCTTTGTGTGGGCTGAGCACACCCTCCTCTTTCAGTTGAGTGTTGATTGTTGTTGGCAGGGATTTTCCCAGGCCAGTTAGATGCAAGGACTGGCTGTGACCACTGACCACAAACCTCTGCCCTCCGTGGAGCATCAACTGTGCAGGGGTAGGGTGTTGGTGCTCTGACGTGGTCTGTAGCTGTCCACTGGGTGCACAGGCTTTGGTGTTTCCTGGGTGGTGCAGGCCAAGGTCAGCTTCCACCTGTGCTCATCCTGGGGCAACACTACATGAGCTATAAAGCTATCTGTGATGGTTGCTAGTTGTGCTGGCTTGGAAATTCCCCAGCGAAGCCAAGCTGTGAATCTAGGCTGGCTGCTAGTGCTGGGCCTGGAGCCACTTAGCAGGAAGTACAGGGGCTGGGGGCCCAGCTGTTGCTTGTTTGAGAGAATTTAGGAAGTTGTGAAGCATGAGCCAAAAATGGCTATTTTCTTGTGTAAAAATCACTGTTAACAGCATGAGTGGGCTCCATCGGCTGGGTGGGATGGAGTCTCAGGGGTTCTCCAGGGAAGGGCAAACAGTGTAGCCAGGATGATGGAGTCTCAGAAATGGCAACCGCCTGCTGGCCCTGTGGCTCTGTTGTGGGAGGGTTCATGAAAGGGGCAGTGGCCTCTGTCCCCCTTTCTGTCTGGGAAAAATCTGTCCCCCAGCTATCGCCTTGATGCCAGACACTTCAGTTCCTCCTTGTATGCCACTGGTTCCTTTCAAGGTGCAACCCTGGTGTTGGAGCTCAGAGAGAGTGAATCTAAGTCCAAGTGTGGGTTCTTTAAGAGTAACTGCTTGGGACTCCAGAAGTTTTCCACCAATTGAGTCCCTGCTGGATTTTGCAGCCAGAAGTTTTGGGGACTTATCTTCTGGCACTGGAACCCTGGGCTGGGGAGCCTGGTGTGGGGCTGGGACTCCTTGCTCCCAAGATATCCCTCCCAAATTTGTATCCACCACACATAAATGTGAGACCAGCCCATTCCATGTCTCTGCCCCTCCTACTAGTCTAGACTGAGGTGGTTTCTTTAATTCCATAGTTGTCAGACTTTCTATTCACCTTGATTTCTTACAGTTCTGAGTGGTGGTTGTTCTATAGTTTAGTTATAATTTTGAGGTGGTTGTGTGAGAGGAGGCAAACCATGTTTACCTATGCCGCCATATTTTTTTAGTATATTTTATTGATTATGCTATTACAGTTGTCCTATTTTTTTCTCCCCTTTCTCCCCCTTCTGCCCTTACCCCTACCCCCCACAGGCTTAGTTCATTTCCATGGGTTGTACATATGAGTTCTTTGACTTCTCCATTTCTTATACTATTCTTAACCTCCCCCTATTTTGTACCTACCAATTATGCTTCTTATTCCCTGTACCTTTCCCCTTATTCTCCCCCTCTCCCCTCTGATAACTTTCCATGTAATGTCCATTTCTGTGATTATTCCTCTTCTAGTTGTTTGCTTAGTTTATTTTTGTTTTTGTTTTTGAAGTTAAGTTGTTTGTTGTTTGTTGTCATTTTACTGTTCATAGTTTTGATCTTCTTTTTTTAAGATAAGTCCTTCTAACATTCATATAATAAGGGCTTGGTGATGATGAACTCCTTTAACTTGACCTTATCTGGGAAGCACTTTATCTGCTCTTCCATTCTAAATGATCTTTGCTGGATAGACTAATCTTGGATATAGGTCCTCGCCTTTCATAACTTTGAATACTTTTTTCCAGCCCTTTCTTGTCTGCAAGATTTCTTTTGAGAAATCAGCTGATAGTCTTATGTTACAGCCTTTGTTTTCATGTTTATTTTGTCTGATATGTATTGCTACCCCAGGTTTTTTTTTGTTGTTGTTGTTTCCGTTTGCATGGAATATCTTTTTCCATCTCTTCACTTTTAGTCTGTGTGTATCTTTTGTTCTGAGGTATACATGGCAGCATGTATATGGGTCTTGTTTTCTTATCCATTCCGCTACTCTATTTTGATTAGAGCATTTAATCCATGTAAAGTTATTGTTAGATATTTTATTGCCATTTGATTCTTATACCTATGTTCCTTTCTCTCTCTATTTTCCCCCCTTCTTTTTCTTAAAGAAGGCCCTTTAACATTTCTTACAATACTGGTTTGGTGGTAATGAACTCCTTTAGCTTTTTTTGTGTCTCTGGGAAGCTTGCTATTTCACCTTCAATTTTAAATGATTGCCTTGGTGGATAGAGTAGTGTTGGTTTTAGATCCTTGGTTTTTCATCACTTTGAATATTTTATGCCAGTCCTTCTGTGCTGAACTGTTTCTGTTGAGAAATCAGATGACAGTTTTATGGGAGCTCCCTTGTAAGGAACTGTCTTTCTCTTGCTGCTCTTAAGACTCTATCTTTAACCTTGAGCATTCTAATTATGATGTGTCTTGATGTGGTCCTTTTTGGACTTGTCTTGTTTGGGATTCTCTGTGCTTCCTGGACTTGTATGTCTTTTTCTATCACCAGGTTAGGGAAGTTTTCAGCCATTATTACTTCAGTTTCTCAATCCCTTTCTCTCTCTCTTCTCCTTCTGGTACCTCTATGATGTGGATGTTTTTATGTTTGATGTTGTCCCAGAGGTTCCTTAGATGTTCCTCATTTGAAAAAAAAATTCTTTTCCTTTTTGTTGTTTCCTGCTTGGGTATTTTCTTTTACCTTGTTTTCTAAATCGCTGATTTGATTTTCTGCTTCATTAACCTGCTGTTGATTACTTTTGGTGTATTCTTCATTTCAGATATTGTGTTTTTCCCTTCTGTTTATTTTAATGCTTTCTGTGTCCTTTTTAATGCTTACCATCTCTTTGCTTAAGTTCTCACTGAGATCATCCAATCTTCCCCTAAGGTCCTTGAGCATCTTTGTAACCACTGTTTTAAACTCTGCATCTGGTATCTCAGTTGCTTCCAATTTATTTCTTTTCCTGGGGATTTTTCTTGGTCTTTCATTGGGGCATGTTTCTTAGTCTCCCCATTTTGTTGGCCTTTTTGTGTTTGACTCTGTGCAGTAGGTAAATCTGCTGTGACTCTCAAACTTGTTATGGTGGCTTTATAATATAGTTTTCTTTGGGGGCTCAGGGGAGTAGTCTTCCAGATCACCTGAGCTAGGTGCTCCAGGAATGTGTCTGGTATAGGTTATGTGTGCTCAGCTATTGTAGTTGAGTCTTCAGTCCTGTTGGCATGCTCATGAGTGGAGTTAACCCTCAGGTTGGCTATCAAGATAGACCTTGATCACAGTGTATAACTGCTATGCAGAGACCATACCCCAAGGTGGGGTTGTTCCTGGCAGGGTCTGGTGCCTGCTGGAATTCTCTGGATGTGCCACAGCTTGTGTGGCTAGTTGGGTTGAGCTCTGGTGTGGTCAGATGCCTAACACTGGTTGTGTTGGTTCTGGGTCTACTTGGGTGAGGTTCTTGTGCAGGTCAATGTCGTATGCTGTTTGTAACCAGCCTTAGGCTGCCTGTGTGGAGCTACCATGCTATTCACTCTTTGTGGCTGCCCTACAAAGACTGTGTGTGTCAGGGGGTGGGGGGGTGGGAGGGGCCAAGCTGTGTACAAGGTTCAGCTTCTTCCAGCTCCAAGCCAGGGGCAGATCAATAAAAGGTCCAAAGCACCCTGGGGCCTACCTCTACCTGTTGACTACTTTTCCAACCCCTGAAGTCACCTGATCTTTCTCCAGATCTTTCTAAAGAAAGACTGTAGAGTGGGCCCAGGTTGGCCAAAACCATAGACCCTTCTATAAGGCATGAGCTTAGAAGGGCAGGGCAACCAAGGTCAGGAGGACTCAAGCTAGTGTGTCTCCTGCTTAGGGGCAGCACAGTTAGGCTCTGAATGAGGGGGAAAGGGGCCCCTACTCCAGAGCCATACCTTAGTCTCTGCCAGATTCCAACCCTAGTTCCTCCAGGAGGAATGCACTGCAGTTTCAGGTTGGGTGCAACTTGTTACTTTTATGATTCTTTCTTTGTCTTTAACCTTTGGCATTTGAATGTGACTTGCTGTGGGCCTCTTTGGGTTCATCATGTTTGGGACTCTCTGTGCTTCCTGGATATGTATGTTTGTTTCTTTCACCAGGTTAGGGGAGCTTTTAGTCATTATTTTGTTAAATACTTTTTTAACCCTTGGTCTACCTCTCTTGTCCTTCTGGTACCCCTATGACATGAATGTCGGTATGCTTGATGTTGTCCCAGTGATTCCTTAAAGTACCCTCATTTTTTTCTGTTTGCTGTTCCAGTTGGGTGTTTTATACTACGTATCTTCCAGATTGCTGATTTGACTCTCGGCTTCATCTAATAGACGTTGATTCCCTCTAATATACTCTTCATTTCAGTTATTGATTGTATTCTTCGTATCTGAATGTCTTTTTTAATGATTTCTATGCCTTTGTTTAGGTTCTTACTGAGTTCACCTACTTTCCCCCTAAGTTTTCTGAGCATACTTATTGTCAGTATTTAGACTCTATATTTGGTAGAGTGCTTGCCTCCATTTTTTTTTTTAGTTCTTTTTCTGGAGTTTTTTTCCTGTTCTTTCATTTGGTACTTGTTTCTTTGTCTCCTCATTTGGCTGACTCCCTGTGTTTGTTCCAGGTATTAGGTAGAGATGCTCTGTCTCTCAGTCTTGCCAGAGTGGCTTGATATAGTAGATGTCCCCATGGCACAGTCTCCCTGTTCACCTGAGTTGGGTGCTCTAGGAGAGTCCCATTTGTGGGTTGTAACTGAACCTTCCTGTTGTAGTCAAGCCTTGATCACTGTTGGCACATCAGTGGGTAGGATTGACCTTCAGGCCAACTGGCTTTGAGTACTCACCATGACTATAGCAGACAAGCTGTTGTACAGGGCCAGAGCTCTTGGAATGGTGTTGTATTAGTGGGGCTCTGGTGCCAATCAAGTCTGCCCTTCAGCAATGCTGTTTGTGAAGCTGGTTTAGTGGTGCTCTGGTGTGGTCTGAAGCCAGCCACAGGGTACGTTGGTTCTGGAGCCTCTTGGGAGGGGCTCCAATTCAGCCTAAAGTCAGCCACCATTTGTGCCTTGGCTTGGTGGTGGGAGCTACAAAGTGCTCTTTGGTTGGTTGCCTCTTGTGCTGGGCTTGGAAGTGCTTGGGAGAGGTTTGCTGTGAACTGAGGTTGGCTACTACTAGTGTTGGACTTGGGACCCTTTGGTGGGCACAACAGTGTGATCTCAGGCCTGCCACCACTTGTGCTGGTTTTGTGGCCACTTAGTTAAAGCTGCATTTCAAACCAACACTGGCTGAAGCTGATGCCAGGCTTGGGGGCCACCTGATGGGAGTTACAATGCACCTTGAGACCAGTTGCAGCTTGGGCTGGGCTTGGGACTGCCTACCAAGTTGTATGGAGCATGCTGATGCCAACTGCTGCTTGTTTGGGGTCTGTGGTCCTTTCAGAGAGTTTTGGAAAGTCTGCAGTGTGAGCAGAGGCATGCCAGTTGTGTGGAAAGCTGCACAGAGTGGTTCGAGTGGGTCAGACTGGACACTTGAATGGGGTGGGGCAGGTTCTCGGGGAATCACTGAAGCAGGGTGAACAGTGTTAGCCAGGTTAATAGGAGCTCAGATTTGACACATGCCTGCACCTGCTGGCTGGGCAGGAGAGGGCTCAACAGAGGAGCAAGGAAGCCTGTCAGGGCTTCTGTACTGAAGAGATCTGCCCTGCCCCCTGCCCCCTAGCTCTCACACTGAAGCTAGTCAATTCATCTCCTCTTTGCATGTGTTTGCTGCTTTTCAAGCTGCTGCGCCAGTGCTGGAGCCCAGAGTGAATGAGTTTGTGAGTGTGTTCATGTTCTTGAGCCCCTCAGGAGGAGTGCCTGATACTCTAGTAGGCCTCCATCATCTCACTTGAATGCAGTCCCTGATGGATTTCATGGACAAATGTTATGCAGATTCCTATTCCCAGTACTAGTGTCCTGGACTGGGAAGTGAGGTGTGGGACTGGGACCTCTGGATCCTCAGGGGGGACCTTCACAACTAAGATACCTCTCCTGATTCTTAACTGCCATACCATGGATGTGGGACCTGGTCATTCCTTCATACCAGTCTTATTGTGGGTTCCTCCTTATGGCTTAGTTATAGCTAGTTCAGCTAATCTTCAGATAGTTTTCAATGGAAGCTGTTCTATAATTTAGTTGTAATGTGGATGTGGTCATAGTAGGAGGTGAGCACAGTGTTTACTCCACCATCTTGAACCGAAGTACTTCATGATCTTATTTTAAAACTGTGTTTAGAGGCACTGCTTTTACAAGTACAGCTGTTATTTAGTGAACTGAAAGGTGTAAGTATGGTGAATGATTTATTTATAACATAATATAAGTTTAAAATTAATTTCTGATGAGGTTTTAGAAATAAGAATTTTGTATACTTAACTATATTTCATAGATTTATTGATCATAAAGGTACAACATCTGGCTTTATGGGGAATTTCACTTTTTTCTTGGTTTTATTATTTTATAAAAGTGGCCACTATAGTCTTCAGCACTGACAGATTCAGAAGAATCTGTGCTGTGGCAGTGAGTGGCATGGTCAGGTTTCAAGCAGCACTGGGCTGTAGCAGTATAGGAGGTGTCACCATAGGAAGTTCATATTTAGTTTAATTTTGTTTTTTCATGATACCATACTAGTGAAAGACAATTGAAGCTAATCTTGAGGGGAAAATCTTCTGGGCTATATCATTCTACTATATAACCTTACCTCATAAAAGTTGTTTTTCAACCTCTGAAGTTTTTAATGCTTGTGTGGGTCTACTGTGTATGTTCTCCACATGTTAATTATTGGGACCTTTTGAGGGGGTCACTTTATTTGGAATTTTTTAAAAAAGTGTTTTTATAAAGAATTTCTAGCTCTTAGTTTCTTTCTGTGACTTTATCTTATATATCTTCTCAAGGAGTTAGAGATTAATTAGACTTTTCATTAAAATTGAGATAAAAATTATAAAGAGCTTACATTTCTACAACAAATTTAGCTTTTCAATAGCACTTTTGTATTTATCTAATTTTTAGGCCCACTCTTTAAATTGATTAATTTCTTTCCAGAAGATTTAGCTTATTTCAGTTCTAATGTCAGAATAAATTAGTTTTTTACTTTTACTTCCTCTGGTTCCAGATGGAAAGCCCATAGTGGTCTTCAGGCATATAAAAGGGACATGTAAGAGGAGGTGATGGGAAGGCATTTTTTGTTATTCCTGGGTATGAGATAAGGGAGATGGGGAGTTTCAATAGAAGAGATAGGAGGACTTTCGGCCAAGGTGGAGGTGTAGGTAGACACATTGTGTCTCCTTGCACAACCAAAAGGAGGACAACGACAAATTTAAAAACAAAAAACAACCAGAAATGACAGAAAATTGAACTGTATGGAAGTCCGACAACCAAGGAGTTAAAGGAGAGACACTCACCCAGACCAGTAGGAGGGGTGGAGATGGGTAGCTGGACAGAGAGGACTCACAGCAAGGTGGTGGCTGGTGGAGTGGGTGGTCCTACATTTGCTCACAGATAAACCGGGAAGAATAACTGGGGAGCAAGACAGACCCACAACCCAGGGCCCCAGCACGGGGAAATAAAGCCTCAAACCTCTGACTGAAAACACCTGTAGGGGTTGAGGCAGTGGGAGAAACTCCGAGCCTCACAGGAGAGTTTGCTGGAGAGACCCACAGGGTCCTAGAATGTACACAAACCCACCCACCTGGGAATGAGCACCAGAAGGGCCCAGTTAGCTTGGGGGAAGTGGGGGAAGTGGCTGAAATCCGGCAGAGAGCAGAGCAAGCGCCATTGTTCCCTCTTGGATCCCTCCGCCACATACAGCCCAGCGACTGGGTTGCCCCACCCTGGTGAACACCTAAGGCTCCACCCCTCCTACATAACAGGTGCGTCAAGACCAAAAAATAAATAAATAAAAAATGGCCCAAATGAAAGAACTGTCAAAGCTCCAGAAAAAAAAAATACAACTAAGCAATGAAGAGATAGCCAACCTTTCAGATGCACAGTTCAAAACACTGGTATTCAGGATGCTCACAGAATTGGTTGAATTTGGTCACAAATTAGATGAAAAAATGAAGGCTATGCTAAGTGAAATACAGGAAAATGTACAGGGAACCAACAGTGATGGTAAGGAAACTGGAACTCAAACCAACGGTGTGGACTGGAAGGAAGAAAGAAACATTCAACCAGAACAGAATGAAGAAACAAGAATTCAAAAAAAAATGAGGAAAGGCTTAGGAACCTCTAGGACAGCTTTAAACGTTCCAACATTTGAATCATAGGGGTGCCAGAAACAGAAGAGGAAGAGCAGGAAATAGAAAACTTACTTGAACAAATAATGAAGGAAAACTTCCCCAATCTGGCAAAGGAAACAGACTTCTAGGAAGTCCAGGAAGCTCAGAGAGTCCCAAAGAAGTTGGATCCAAGGAGCAACATACCAAGGCACACCATAATTACATTACCCAAGATTAAAGATAATGAGAGAATCTTAGAAGCAGCAAGAGAAAAGGAGACGGAGGAGTCCCTACAAAGGAGTTCCTACTTATCTACAAAGGAGTTCCCATAAGACTGTCAGCTGGTTTCTCAAAAGAAGGGGCTGGAAAGAAGGCAAGAAGGCGCTGGGAAGAAGTATTCGAAGTCATGAAAGGCAAGGACCTCTATCCAGCAAAGCTATCATTTAGAATGGAAGGGCAGATAAAGTGCTTCCCAAGTAAGGTCAAGTTAAAGGAGTTCATCATCACCAAGACCTTATTCTATGAAATGTTAAAAGGACTTATTTAAGCAAAAGAAGATCAAAACTATAAACAGTAAAATGACAACAAACTCACCGTTATTAACAACCACACCTAAAACAAAAACAAAAACAAACTAAGCAAACAACTAGAAGAGGACTATAATCACAGAAATGGAGATCACATGGAGGGTTATCAGTGGGGGAGTGAGAGGAGGAGAGAAGGGGAAAAAGGTACAGAGAATAAGTAGCATCAGTGGTAGGTAGAAAATATACAGGGGGTGGTTAAGAATAGTGTAGGAAATTCCCTGGCTGGTGTAGCTCAGTGGATTGAGCGTGGGCTGCGAACCAGGCATCGCAGGTTTGATTCCCAGTCAGGGCACATGTCTAGGTTGCAGGCCATGTCCCCCAGCAACCGCACACTGATGTCTCTCCCTCTCTCTCTCTCTCTCTCTCCCCCACCCCTCTCTCTCTCCCTCTCCCTCCTTTCCCTCTCTAAAAATAAATAAATAAAATCTTAAAAAAAAAAAGAATAGTGTAGGAAATATAGAAGCCAAAAAACTTATATGTGAAACCCATGGATATGAACTAAAGGGGGGAATGTGGGTGGGAGGGGGTGTGCACAGTGGAGGGGAATAAAGGGGGGGTCAATGGGACAACTGTAATAGCATAATCAATAAAACATTTAAAAATAAATAATTAAAAAAAGAAAAGATAAGATAAGATACCTGGAGATCATTCCTTAGATAGTAAAATGGATTTTTGAAAAACTATACAATTTCTGGAGATTTGAACGTGAAGATTTTAAATACTATTTTTATGGTGTAATTATCAGCACAGTAAGGGGATGAACAAGAGGTGTCTTGTACATGTATGAGTTTGTCACTGGACTATGTCTTCTCCCTGGGGCTGGTTTTGTAGCCTTGTGCCTTGCAGTTGGACAGGCCTCACTCTTAAGGTGGCTTTGTGCTCAGTTTAATGATTTGCTGTCATTGGCTTGAAATTCTTAAGTTTTGAACAGGGGCAGATGTGCAGTAATTTATGAGCTGTGATAGAAGCAGCCAAATAACATAAGCTTCAAACCCTATATTGTTTTCATTATGTCAATTAAAGAATCATTGGAAGAACATTTAATGTTTGAAAAGACTGAAGGGACATGTCATGTGTTAAGAAAAATGAAGTCTCTTTAGCAACCAACTTTCAATACAGGGACCTCAGAGAAATTTACAGAAGTCATTACAGTTGTATATGAAGGGATAGTCGTTTGCAGGGGAATGTTAGAGTTACAGTATTCTTTCCATAATGGAATAACTTGGTAGAGAGTGAGTGGTTCTTGAGATATTATTTTAAAATAACTCAACTTGGCACAGAGTAAAACATTCAGCTTTTCTGTTTTTCTAAAACTGATATATTATTTTTAAAATTCTTTTTAGTTCTGATACTGGTTTTAAATTTTGCTATTCTTAAATCACACTGAGGAGAATAATGTAGAAGGTTTTTTAAAAGCTAGCCCTGGTCTGTGTGGCTCAGTTGGTTGGAGCATCATCTTGGAACCTAAAGGCTGTGGCTTTGATTTCCAGTCAGGACACACACCTAGGTTGTGGGTTCAGTCCAGGTCTGGGCGTGTGTGATCCCTCGTCCAGGAGTGTATGGGAAGCAACCAACCCATGCTTCTCTCTCTCCTCAATGTTTCTCTCTCTTCCTGTACCCCTTCCTCTCTCCCATCCTCTCTTTCTAAAAGCAATGAAAACATGTCCTCAGATGAGGATGAAAAAAAAATTTAAAACTGTTTTGTTAGGTCATAGCCCTTTCTGAAAAACCTTAATGTAATTTAAATGTTGGGGTTTTATTTCAAGCTTTATGTCATTCTTATAATGTTTACTCTCAGTGGGGCTTTCTGCAGACATGTGTGAGCGTGTGCAATAAAATGTAGTATATGCACATCTATATACATTCAAACATATAAATGCCCCCTCTGTGTGAGGCACTTGTGCTTCTTCCTGCAGAGCAGGTACAGGTGAGAGACATAGCCCTAACTTAAGGAGCTCACAGTCCAGTAGGAGAGACAGGGACAGCTAGACAAGTAAATAGGAAATTGTGGTCAAGTATATCTGATATGTAAAAATATATCCAGCATGCTGAGAGAGCACGGAAGTGCAATATCTATGTTGGACTTAGAGATCAGGGAAGACTTCCAAGAAGGATGCTGATCTGAGTCTTAAAGGAAACAGGAATTGGCTGGAGAAGGACAGGAGAGTCATTACAGATAGGAAATAGCACTATGGAAAGACATGGATATAAAAGAACTTTCATTTCTGTATGGGACAAGTATTTATTGAGCATCTGCTATGTGTCAGGCATGTGCAGTAGCTGCTTTGGGGGCATATCGGAGAGTAAAAGCTGACACACTTCCTGGAATTTAGAGTCTGTATGGAGGAGATGAACAAAATAATCACAGATAATTGTAAAAACTATAATTGTGTTCAAAGCAGTGAAGGAGAGGTCCAAGGGTCTGTGAGAACATGTAATAGAGTTGGAGTTGGGGCAGTGTCCCCTGAGGAGGCAGCAATAGACCTGGGAACTGAAGATGGGCTTATAACCAAACATCTGGCACGGTTGCAAGGAGCTCACTTTTACTGTTCTTACAAAGCATAGTTTCCCGGGCGCCTGTAGAGGTCTGCAGGGAGTACAGACTGGCGGGAGTGCGTGGGGTATGTGTGGGGGTGTGGCAGGACCAAAGTCGTGGAAGGCCTTGCATACCATTCTAAGAAGTTGGGTTTTGTCTCAAAGATGATGGATGTTGTGAACCACTGAAGGATTTGAAGCCACGCTGAGCGGAGCACAGTCAAACTTGTAATTTAGGAAGGTCGTCATGAGAAAGGCTGCTGTGGAGGATACGTTGGAGAAGGCAAGACCATGTTACTGTCTCCTTTTTTTTTTTTCCCAAGTAATATATGATAGATTCAGTACTTTCAATCGCTATTTTAGTTCCTTTGTTTTTGCCACATCAGTGACCATTCTTCTAAGGCTTTTTATTGTGTGTGATATACATGTGGTGAGAACCCTGGTTTTTACCATTAGTAATGTGCGTGGTTTCTAAAGATTTCCAGTGGTCTTGTAAGAACAGGAGTTGGAGGAAATATATCACATATTTTAAAGTGCTGTGTTACAGTTCCAGAAATAATATTGACTAATGTTTCCAGGAAGGAAAAAAAACTAGGAGAATCCTAGATTATGCTTCTATTGGCATTTTTATTGAAAAGATAGCTGATTTTAAAAGAAGCTCTGCTTCAATAAACGGTAATAAAATGAATATTTTCATAAGTGTGGTTTGTCATCTAAAAATGCAGAGTGTCGGACTGGCCGAGCTCTGACCTCTCTGGCTATTGTAATGATTCTGTGTTTTTCAACTGGTAGGCAGTCACACTTCTGCTTTCTTGTACTGACATGTAAAATGAAGGCAGTGGTTCTCAACAGTGGGTGGTTTTGCTGCCTGTGGAACATTTGACAATGTCTGGAGGTATTTTTTGTAGTCACAACTGGAGGGTTGCTACTCACAACTAATGAATAAAGGCCAGGAACGCTGCTACACTTCCTAGAATGCAAAAGACAGCCCTCCACAGCAAGAATTACTGGGGGAGTGATGGATACGCTATGGAATAGATTGTAGTGATAGTTCATGGGTGTATACTTACTTCTTACCTCATTAAGTTGTAAAAATTAAATATGTGCAGCTTTTGTATGTCAGTGATAAGGTTGAGAAACCCTAAATTAAGGCAAGACTGATAAGACTTGCTTTGGTTAAAATACAGTCCTTGAGTAGACATGATGTTCTGTGTCTACTGTTGTCTTAGTCACTGGGCTGTATGCTATATAGCATATGGTATATGCTGTAAAACATGCACCATAGACTGGGTGGTTTAAACAACAAGCATTGCTCTTGGTTCTGGAAGCTAGAAGTCCAAGATCAGGGCGCCGGCAGAGTCGTGTTGTGGTAAAAGCCCTTTTCCTGGTTTATAGATGGCTGCTTTCTTGCTGTATTCTCACATGGTGGAGAGAGCGATCAGTTCTCCTGTGTCCCTCATGAAATGATTACTTCCTAAAGGCCCCGCCTCCTAATGCCGTCACGTTGGGGGTTTGGACTTCAACATACGGATTTGGGGGTGCACAAACATTCAGTCTGTAACAACTGTACTGTGTGTTTGTTCGCTTGTTCATTCACTCAGAATACTGCCCAACGACAGTAAGCATGCCATCTTTGTATACTGTGGTGTTATCTGGTGCAGAGTAAGCCTTGGGAGAGACCTGAGGGGGCCCATGAAATAGATTTCCTTTTTCCACTGGGCTCTGAACTAGCTGAAAAATAAGACAAGAATCAAAACCTTACCCTCTTTCTAATAAAATCTAAATTAGAAGGTGCAGCTTATATTTGGTAGGTGGGCATCCAAATTCTGGCCTGAGAATTAGAAGGCTTATCCAGTCTTACCCTGTCCCGGCAGCACTGGTCTGAGACAAGCCCCACGGCAGGACTGTCCTTAGAGAACTAGGTCGGAACTGGGTTCTCTGTGGTTGGCTGCTTCTCAAAAGGAGTAAGGAGGGAGCTAAGCCAAGCTTGTATAGTTTTTCTTCCAAATTTGCCAACTGATCAGCCATTTTTATCTCTCCTTGGATTGAAGGAGGGAAAGCATAGAAGGCCGACAGTGTGACACTAATGGAACTCCCTCCATGTAGAAGGACATGTCGGAGATGGGGCAGACGCCATTTCTGTAGCAGGCCTTAATAAGTGCTCAGGGATTGTGGTAATCTACACACACCATTAATGCCTGCACAGTCTTAAAGGGGACAGTTTTGTTCCTGGATTTATGTGCAACTATTGTGTCTAATCTACCCATTAGTTAATCCAGAGCCAAATGACTACAACCAAAATAGAGAAAAATGAGTTAGAATTTTAGATGATAAAGGGCACCTTAAATATTATTTAGTCCAGTGGATCTCAATCTTGGTTTCACATTGGTCTCACTTGGGAGAATTTTAAAAAATATTGATGCCACAGTACCATCCCAAACCCTTAAAAATAGAATCGTGGGGGATAGGACCTGCACATTACTGTTTTGTAAAAACCACTCAGAGGATTCTACTGCACAGCAAAGAATCTTCTGCACAGCAAAGACTGAGAATCACTGATCCAGTCTAACCCTCTCATTTTATCCACAAAAACTGAATCCCAGAGAATTTTGGTGACTTGCCTAGGACGGTAATTAGTGAGAGCTGGAGTAAGAATTTGGCATTCTGCCTCGGCATCCAGGGCTCCTTATTGAAAACTTTGGTGCATCTATTTTTTCTTCCATAATTTTAGCTCAAAAGAATTTGCAAAAGCAGTAGTCTCTTGTCAGGAGACTGGGATTTTAATCCTAGGTCTGGTGCTAGCTGGCTAAGTCATCCAGCCTCAGCTTCCTTGCTTTTTAAACTTAAGGGGTTTGAGCCTTTTCTTCTTGGATATTTCCAAGTCTGGGTATATTCAAATATCTAATAATTACTTGAGTCCTTTTAATGTATTCCTAATATTTCTCAATATATAAATAAAACAGGAGGCAAAATCACTTTATCCATTTATATTTAGTTATTTTTTGTTCATTCAGTTATTTTCTTACAGTAATCAACTTAGGAAGTACTATTTGAAATTTAAATTATTTTAAATTTAAATTGTTAATTTAAATTGTATCAGCTTCTGGCTCTAGGGGCAGAATTTATTGTATTCCGGGGATTAAGCTTTGTACCTCCCTGCCCCATATAGCTCTGCCCCCGGCACTTAAGAAGTGCTTAATAAATATTTGTTGGCCTAATTTCTGTTTTATACTCTGATAGTAGTAGTCCACTGTAGTTTTTTTTATATGTGTCACAAATGGAATTTTCCTTTTGGCACTATCTGGTAATGAATTATAATAGAAGGTCACTAAGAGTAATGAATGGATTAATGCATTAATATTTCTACTAGTGTTACTTATGGTCTTTTTTATGCTTGTCCATTATTTTATGACTGGATAAGATTCTCTTAACTTTTCCTTCCTGAACAAACTGGGGTGAGGCAAGAATCAAGACACTGCTATTTTCAGCTGTTTTCAAAGAAAAGGAATACTCTCTTTAAGTAATCTTGTATTTTTTTAACTTCTATTTTTATCAAAAAAGGTATGGCACAGTTAGTACTTTAGGAGCCTCGTTTGTCTTTCACTTTAACTTTCTACGTGTTGTAGATCTTTTTTCTAGTCTAGATAAAAGCTCCTGCAGGAAGGCAAATATTAGAGATGCTACTTTATTTTTGCCACAGTTCTCTATAGGATTTCTGTGCATGTCAAATGGTGACTGTCATTTTGAAATAAAAATTAAAAATTTAACTCATGTTAAATTACTCAGATTTGAAATAATGTCATGGAAGGTTTTTTTTTTTAATTTGTGGATTCTTTTTTTTAAGTACTCCGATTATTATTTATTATTATATAGTGAAAGTTGGTTTGGTGGTATAAAATGTACAAAAAAGAAAATATTTTAATTAGTCTAGACATATAAAATCCAGGGATATAATAAATAATTAGGCTAGAATTCAAGATAGAGGTTGCCTATTGCAGTGATGTGGTAGGGGAGCAGGGGGAGGGAGTGGGAAGGAAGAAGGAAATGAAATTGGGAATGAACTCACAGACTTCAGTTACATTGATAGTTTTAGTTTTTAAATTCAGTGGTGCGTACATGGGGGTTTGTTATGATTTTCTTTATGCCTTTACGAAAGACAAATATTTAATTACTTTTAAAATGGTCAAAGTAAAATGGATGAGAATGGTTGAATATATATACCAGAAGTGCAATTTTTCAGCCTGTTGGGATGCCGATACAAATTATTTGTTGAAAACTTTGCAGAAACAAGCTCCATAGTAAAATGTGAGTAGTGGAATTATTTGGTAACAGAAGGCAGTGCTTTAAGTCTAAAAGACAGTAAGAAAGAAAACAAGGATGAGAAGAGGGATGCTTACTAGGAAACACGGAAGTGAGAGCCAGTTGCCAAATGACAATTCACTCAGCAAGTTTCTTGTTATAGTCAGAATATTGTCACAAAATGAGCTGCAGGGGACTACCATGTACTCGATACAAACGTCATCAGTGACACCTGCCAAAAGTCTCGGGACTGGGAGGAATTCCAGACACAGGAAACCAAAAACTAAACTTGTCTAAAGGAAGAACGTACATAGAGTTCACTTAAGTCTTTGGTTTTATTGTTCACAAAAGCTGATTTATCTCCTACAAAAGCACGTTGCTTTGCATCAAGTCTTAAATTCATGCCTTTCACTACCTGTGAGATCCCGTATCTTTCTGCAGTAGAAGCGACTCAGAAGCCAAGCTGTAACCCTCATGCCCTGTCGGCACTGACAGAATGCTCGAGTGCAGGGCTTTCGAGGAGCCAGTGGACTTTTTATTGGCAGGATTACAGGGACATCCCGATTAAATAAGTCTTTTGGGAACTAGATGTCCTTCTAAGAAGCTGAGTTTAAAATACTTTAAAAAAACATTTCACTAGTCATGAAAAGCAGATGTATATGCGTCTTGCGTGATAAAATACTTTTGCACAGTTGTCAGTTAATCCCAAAGTTCATCCTTGTAAAGCTGTCTTCTCAGTCTTCAGCCATGTGTTTTCTTCCCTAGTTCCCCTCAGTACTGACACCCTTTCTGCTTTTGTCATCTAGTTGCATCTTTGCCTCCCCACTCCTTCTCCGTCACAGAGAGTCAGGGAACCTGGTATTACTCATTTCTAACTGATCGATTGTTCTTTAGAGTCTCTGTGAGGTTGAATGGTGGTTCCAAAAAGATATGTCCACGTCCTAACCCCTGGAACCTAAGAATGTGACATTTGGAAAAAGGGTCTTCGAAGGTAGTTCGGGTCGGGTGGTGAGATCATCCTGTATCCAGGTGGGCTCTGAATCCAATGGCAGATGTCTTATAACAGAAGAGGAGAAGACACAGACGAAGGAAAGGCCATGTAAACACAGAGGCAGAAATTGGAGTTATGTAGCCATAGGCTAAGGAAGCCTGGAGTCACTAGAAGTTGAAGAGGCAAGGAAGGATTCTCCTCTAGAGCGTCGGGAGGAAGGATGCCCAGTTGACACCTTGATTTTGGACTTGTGGTCTCCAGAACTATGAAATAATACATTCCTGTTTTTTGGTAGTTATGGCAGCCACAGTAAACTAATACAGATTTCTTGAGACTTCTTTTTGGTGTCAAGAAAAGTGGGTATTGATCTTTTACCTTTCTGGACCTTTGTTTCTTCATCTGTAAAACAGGAACATTAGATTAGATGACATCTAAAGTCCCTTCAATATGTATAAATCCTTAAAAACAAACCCATGGCCTCCAGGAGGGGGCCTCTCTCACTCTCTTGCTGATCCGGGGATGCATTTGCTGGTGCACCTGTTCATGCTCTGCAGCAGCTGCATGGCCCTCGGCTGTGTGGCCTGCACACTCAGGCTCTAGGAGGGAGCCTGAAACAGACAGCAGTCGGGAACAAGCTAAGTTACCTGGAGGACCACTTGGCAGCTGCCTGCAGTCTCCAAAGGACGTCCATTTATCAAAGGACGGTGCTTGATTATTATTTATTTATTTATTTTTGTAGGGGATTTTATTTTTATTTTTTTAAATTATTTTATTGTTCAATTACATAGTTGTATTTTCTCCCCACCCCTCCCCACAACCCCCTCCAAACCCTCCTCCCTCCCTTGCTTTCACCCTCCCCCTTGGTTTTGTCCATGTGTCTAAAATATGGAACCCTTCAGGAATTTGCGTGTCATCCTTGTGCAGGGGCCATGCTAATCTTCTCTGTGTCGTTCCAGTTTTAGTATACGTGCTTTGAAGCGAGCACCAAAGGACGGTACTTTAAAATGGAGCAGGAACTCTGGACACTGGCTCTTCCATGGTTTTGCTGAGGAGATGGACTTTGAGTTGGGAGTCTGCCATTCTCCCATACCATGCAGCCTCCGAATAAAACCTCTTTCCTTTACACCAGCATCTGTCTGACAAGTTTGGCTTTTGTGGCAACAGGCAGTCAAACCTGTCTTTCGCTCAGTAACATGTACTCACCTGAAACTGCAACCACGGCCAACATAATGAACATATTGATCACTCCCAAAAGTCTCGTGTCCTTTTGCAATTTCTACCTTCCAGCCTCCTTGTGCCCCTTTTTTTCTTCTCCACCCCCATCTGCAACCACCAGCCTGCTTTCTGTTGCTATTGATTAATTTTAAATTTCTAGAGAAGGGTTTGGCAAACTATGGTCTGTGACCTAAATCTGGCTGCCTGCCATCTTGTAAATTAAGTTTTACTAGAACACAAAAATACTCCATCATTTATGTATCCGTGGCTGCTTTTGTGTTGTGATGGCAGAGTTTAGTGTTTGTGACAGAAACCTTATGGCTCACAAAGCCTAAGATATTTATTATATGACCTTCCACAGAAAAAGCTTGCTGAGAGCTGTTCTGGAGTTTTATGAGACTTGAAAGGATGTGCTTTTTTGCCTGGTTTCTTTTATTCAACATAATTATTTTGAGGTTCATCCATGTTTTGCATTTGTCAATAATCCACTGGTTTTTATTATTGGGTAGTTAATATTTATTATTGGTTTTTATTAACCATGTATGGATCTACCAGTGTGTTTATGTATTCACCTGTTGGTGGACATTGTGTTCCTGCCAGTTTGTGGCTCTTGCAGATACAGCTGTAGTGAGCACTCGTGTACAGATGTCCGTGTGGATATGTGCTTGCTTTATTGTGGGGTAAATGAATGCAAGGGGTTACAGTATCTGGATCATGTCATAGCTGTGTGTTTAAATAAAAAACTGTCAAGCTATTTTCCCAAGTGGTTGTACCATTTTGCATTACCTCAAGCAATGTGTGAGTGTTTTAATTCCTTCACATCCTTGCTAGCACCTGGTATGGTTGGTCTTTTTAATTTGAGTCATTCTAATTAGTACGTGTGTAGTGATATCTCACTGTGCTTTTAATTTGCATTCCCATAGTGACTGATGATGCCAAGCCTGTTTTCATGTTCTGATTTGCTATCTGTACATCTTCTTCAGCAAAGTGTCCTTTCAAACCATGTGCCCATTTTTAATTGGCTTGTTTTTCATATATATCGAGTTTGGAGAGTTCTTTATGTATTCTGGATAGTAGTCCTTTATCAGATATATGATTTGCAAATATTTTCTCCAAACCTGTACCTTGTCTTCTCATTTTCCTAACAGTATTTTTGCAGAACAGAAGTTTAAAATTTTGATGAAGGCCAGTTTATCTGTTTGTTCTTTTTAATCATGCTTTAGGTATCATCTAAGAGCTTTCCATAACCCAGTGTCATAAAGATTTTCTCTTATGTGTTCTTACAGATATGTTTTAGTTTTTTATTGTTGTTCAGTTACAGCTGTTCCACATTTCCCCCGTTGCTTTCCCCTGCTCTGTCTCCCACAGCCAATCCCCCCATTTCCATGCCCATGAGTCCTCTATTCATGTTCCTTGTCTTGCCCCTTCCACTTCTTAAGTTTTACATTTATATTTATGATCTATTTTGAATGGAAGTTAAAGTGGAACACATATGATTATATTGCCATGGCAATACCTTATTATAGTTGTAGGTAAAATGAGTCCTACTGTATTAGTGAGGATTCTGCGGAAAAACAGAACCGATAGGGTGTGTGTATATATAGAAAGAGGTTTGTTACAAGCAGTTGGCTCACACAGTTGTGGAGACTGGCAAGTCTGAACTCTGTAGTGTGGGCTGGCAGACTGGAGGCCCAGGAGAGCCAGTGGTACAGACGGAGCCAACGTCAGTGTGCTGGGGAACTGCCTCCTGTTCAGAGAGGCTGGTCTTCCTGTTCTGTGTCAGTCCCTCAACTGATTGGGTGGGACCCACCAACATTACGGAGGACCGTGTGCTTGACCAATTTAAGTTCACCAGTTTGAATGTTAGTTCCATCCAAAAGCACCCTCTAGGTTGAGACGTAAAATTAAGTATCACATACACCACGCAGTAAAATGAATAGTTTTGAAATGAGTTCCTTAGGCAGTATAATATATGAGTACATCTTTTTTTTCCCCTCTGTGGGTTCATAAAATGTTTACTGTAAAGGAAAATGCTTTCTGCCTTCTCATCATTTTGTAATTCTTTGAGGTTTTTATGGGAAAACTATAGATTTTCTGAATTATTAGCTAATCAATGAACTCTAAAAGATACTTATTTCAAATACATTGTGGCCTGCTTGTATTCCAGAAAGAAACAATAAAAGCACCATTACTCTTTTTGTTTGGAACCATCAGAAGATCTCACTTGACATTTAGGTTCATAGTGTGCAAAGGATTCACTGAAATCCTGTTTGGTTCTTTATTAGCAACATTCTTAAAAAATTCCACAATTGGTATGCCTCTTTCAAGAACAGCTGGGGATCTCTCTGAGGCAGCCATCTGCACAGAGAGACAATTCCCAGGATGGCTTTGTTTGCTTAGATTAGCCCAGACTCACCAGAACACTGCACCTGCATGTGCTTCATCCTTGCTGGGGGGCTGGCGTTCCTGGGAGTGTTTTCTAGCACAGCCTGTCCCCCAAAGGTCTGTGGCTTTGCTTCTCTGCAGGGGTCATTCTTGTGCTGGTGGTACCTTTTCTCCTTTATATTTTCAAGTGATAATTAAAAAAAAACCATCAAACCCATAGAAATCTCATTTGAAAATCAGCATTATCATATTACCAAATCTCATTTATAAACCAGTAGACTAAAACCATACAGGCCTCTGCTGCAGTCATAAATTATCAATGTAGCCAAGTAGGTATAAAGCTCCTACTGTCCCCATCACTGTGCTGAATGTCTTAGGTTTTATTTTACACATTGCTCCTACATGCTTCTCCTGCTCCCTATTTTTTCTAGAACTTCATATGTAATCAGGATTTCTTTTCTGGAATGGTTGATCCTGCCCTTTTTGTTTCATGTGCTTTATAGGCATGGGTTCTTTCTCCTTGTCCCTCTGCATTGTTCCCTTCCCTGACAGTGGTATCCCAGGCTCTAGGGACAAGAGCTGTGCTGTACTGGGCCAGCCACGATGCTCTGCTCTCATTCATAAAGCTGCTACTGCATGTTACTGACAACCTACCCATGAATTTTTTCACTCTGGAATTAACACATGTTGGTCTGTTATGAGGGCTGGTTCTGAATTTTTTCCTGCTTGTTTTTTCAGGGAAAGCACTTTTAGTTCGATAGTTTTATATATCAGTCTTTTGGAGACTACTCAAGAGTAGTCAGTAAGTTCTCTCTGTTTTTCTTAGTTATTTGACATTAATTATTGAAATAGAAGTATCCAAGTAGCAAAGACACGTTCTTTTTAAAAAATAGGTTTTAGAATGCATTCTTCTAAAATTGTCTCCTGCCCTGGCTGTTGTGGCTCAGCAGATTGAATGCTGGCCTGCAAACCAAAGTGTCACTGGTTCGATTCCCAGTCAGGGTACTTGCCTGGGTTGCCAGCCAGATCCTCAGTTGGAGGCCTGCAGTAGGTAACCCATTGATGTTTCTCTCACACATCAGTGTTTCTCTCCCTCTCTTTCTCCTTCCCTCCCCTCTCTCTAAAAATAAATAAATAAATAAATAAATAAATAAATAAATAAATAAATAACATCCTCTTCTATTAATATTAAACAATTCTTTATCAGTTTATCCGATTTTAAACATCTAAAGAAAGTATTAATATTTCAGTAAATAACATTTAATATCTATTAGTCTAGGTTCCAAATATATAAACTACTTAATTTCTTAATATAATGCTTATATTTTGTAGACCAATCAGGAAAGTACCACCCACAGGACAACCCACACCTTAACCTTGGCCATTGAATCAATGTGAGTCCATTCAGGTGATGGAAATCACAGTAGATTACACAGAGAGGATGTTTAATGTGAATAACTGGTACATTCTAAGAAATAAGGGACTATAAAATAGAAGGAAAAGTCTGTGTCATTCCCCAGGGCTAAAGGAAAATACCCAGGAAGGACAAAGGTGGAAGGTGGTTTCCTCTCCAAGGCTGGGGCTCAGATCTTGTTGGAGAAAGAGTAGTTCAGCTCACAGGATAGCAGAGAAGTTTTCTGCTTTGCCCAGCAGTTTCTTGATAAGCAAGAAGCAGCCTCTGGAGTGCAGGGGAGGCACAGGCAGTCAGCAGTTAAGGGTGTGGGTGTCCAGAAGGGCAGAGGCTTGGGTGAGCAGGAGGGCAGGGTGCAGGCGGAGACCCTCAGAAGGCTGGTTTCCATGGAGAGAGGGCTGTAGAACAGTCATCACCAGGCCGGGCCAAGGAATCACATATTCTGGATGCGTGGTTGGGGCAACGCTCTGACGGGAGTTCACACCCCTTCACCCCTCTCGTGGGCTCCTGACTGCAGGAAAGGCCTTTCCCCTGCAGTGTCCCTCCAGTGCCCTCTACTGACTGAGAAGACCTAGCAGCATGTTCATCGTAGAGGGAACATGCTTAAAGGAGCTCTGTCTGCTATGGCAGGACATATATCACAGGGAAAAGTGGGGGGTGAGAGGCCATGAATTGATAACTAGCACATTTATAGTTTCATTATATTCCAGATCCCCGTTTTTCTCTCTACTGGTTAATGTCAATTGCCAGGTGACTCCCTCCATATGTGTTAAGCCCCATAGTTGTGATGAGGTAGTGCGGGGGCAGAGCCCCATCATCAGAACCTCCTTGTCCCCATTCAGGAGCAGTTAAGTGGGTAGTGGAGATGCTCTTCAACTGTCAGTGCTAAAGTTGTTACTTCTTACCCCTACCGTGTTGGGTTTCACCAGTGGCACTGATTTTGAAATTGGCTGGCCCACCTACAGGTCCATCCAAGAGAAATGAGAGGCAATTATTACAACTGATTAAAGAAAAAGAAACATGATGAATATATTTTCTTTTATTATATTGGGAAATATAAATTCTTACATATAAATGTTAATACTTTGAGTTTAAATCACTTCTCATTGACATTTACAATGTTTTATTATTTGACTGATTCATAAAAAAGTTCCAGAATGCCATATTGATTTCTATAAACTTGAAAATAAGGTTCCTGAATAGGCATGGTTGCCTGCAAAAAGTAACTTTAAAAAGACAACATTTTAAAAAATTCAATACACATTAAAAGAGTTGCCCTTCATATGCTCTTAAGATCTTATTTTGCTCAGATCAGGTTGACCGGTTAGCATCCTTTCCTTGGGAGTTCCTGAGCGGTTTCACCCTCAGATCAACAGATAGAGGTGACAGATGTCTTCCACTGCTTCCTCAGCTTTAGTCTGTCAGGAGTACCTGTCCATCGACCTAACAGCTGCCGATGGCTTAGCTGGGGTCTGCACAGCCGTGCGGCTGTGTGCGAGTGGAATGGCAGGAAGCTGCCTGAGTTACCGTGTTCTAGTTTCCATGTGTGCTACCTCCCACGGGGAGTTTCTTTATTCTCAGTTTTTCTAGCTGTAGTTCTAAAAATCTGCTCTCCAAGTGTGGTAACTTAGTCCGTGCAATATTGGTTTTTGCAGAGAAAGGCAGGAGGCTGAGATGGTCTCATAAAGTGCCCATAAGGTGAGGTCAAGGCTTATAAAGAAATCAAAGGTAATGACTGTCATCATCATCGTCACCATCACCACCATCACCCATCTTTAGATAAAAACCTGTGGTACTCACACAGCATTCTCTCCTTGTAATGATTCATGAGCAGCCACTGTCCCATGTGTCTCTGTCCCTCCATCAGGCTTCTCTCCCTGTGTGTCCCTGTGCTGCAGAGTGCAGACACTTCGCAGGCGCCGGCTGAGTCTCTGTGCTGACAGCAGCCGTCTTCCTCGTTCTCAACACGCGGCGTGCGTGCTTCAGCGCACCCTCAGTGCCTGTCTGCAGGCGAGGACGCCCTCAGCCGAACCCTCCCACCCAGTCACTGCGGTAAAACCAGCTCTGTAGAAAAGCTCGGGTGGACAAGTAGGACTTTCCAACTGAGTGTTAAAGAGGTAGCTATGTTCACTCATGAAACCCTTTTTGGGCCACTTAAAACGAATGACAAGCCTGGGAGTTGTCATTCTCTGCCTTTTCCTCTGCTCTGTTTTTACTGTTGCCTATTTTAGTCGGACTTACTTACCAGGAGGTTTCCCAACTCTTTGGCCCTAAAAGGGGCTTTTTCCCAAGAGGATCTGTCTGGGCCTGCAAACCCGAGGAGTCCCATTGTGTGGTGCACTCAGCAGCTGGCTCTTACTGCGTCCAGGCTCCCGCGTCAAGGGGGTGCTGCTGTCCTTCCGGATCGTCTGGGTGGTGAGACTGGTCTCCCTCACAGGGGGACGCTCTGCTGCAGTCAGGCCAGTCACCCCACCGCCCCTCGCACACCCACACTCCACCCACCTCTGGATGCTTGCTCGAGGCATGACACTTTACTTTCTCTTGCCCAGTTCCTAGCTCTTTTTCAGTTTGCATTCCACGCTTCTGTGGAGCCTTTTCTGAAAAAGCCTTTCTAGCTGTTTCTCTGACCTCGTATAGTATATATAGTGTGCGCCTCACAGCTTAGTATTTGTCTTTCCTCTTGCTGTATTTATGATGTTTGTGTGGCCCAGACCGGACCGTAAAGGAAGAACTGTAGTTCTTCTCTGTCCCCCTAGTTGTTCACTGGTAGTTACTTGTTAAAATATCTGAGTCGTTGCGTAGATCTTTCCCTTGAACCAGAAGATTTGGCTTTCGGTAGGGCTCAACACGGTTTAAAAAAGTGGAGAGCCTTCACTACACCTCTCTTTAGACTGGCTGCTGTAAATTGGCAAGTGTGGGGAACACCTTTCCTATCGTCGGCTTATGGCACTTTCAGAAATGCTATTTTTGTGTACCAGCTGCCGTACTTCAGGTTGCCCGGATATGGCCGGAGTAGTGTGGATCGTAGATGCCTGTCGGCAAAGGGCTCCTGCCGGGACGGGTGCTCGGAGCGGCACTTTCTTCCACCTCCTCCGTCCCCTCTCCTGCCTCTTGGACTTAAGTCCAGATGGGAGTGTGAAACGGGGAAAGGGGTGCTCGCTTGATTGTTGAAGTCTGTTTGGTGTTTCAGATTAGGTTTCCCTGTGCCCACACTGCGAGAGGAAGAGACAGAAATGGAATAGGAAAGCAGAGCTCGCCCTGTCACCCTCCCCTTAATACTGTGCAGTGTCTTTTTGTCATATGAGATGAAATCCCTCATCCTTACTATGGCCGCTGGGGCACGACCCCCACTACCTCTTCTCCTGTTCTCCCTCTCACTGGTTGTGTTCCAGCTGCTCTCGCTCTTCCCCTTCTTTGCCTGGTTAACCCCCACTCAGTCCTGAGGCAACAGCAGAGCTGGGGTTCGAATCCAGGTGCATTTGACCCCCTTCTCTTTACCCTTAACCCTCAGGATCTGCCAACTTCCTTAGAAGCATCTCCTTGTTTCTTCCCCCACTCAGCCATGTGACTTTAGATCAGAATATGCTAAAAAATCCATAATGGCCTCATTTTAACCCCCATTTCTCCTCTTTCTAGTTCATCTGCACATCTTTGCCAGACTAAATCCTCTAAAATCCTTCTTTTATTATCACTTGCCTCACCAGGAATCTTTGGTGGTTCTCCATTGCTACTAAAGCATGAACTCATTGGCCCCGCATTCTCAGCCCCATCCAGCCTGTGTCTTCCTGTCAAGTTTTGTCCTCCTTTGTTTGCTCTCTGTTGGTTCTCGGAGCCCTGAAGGCCGAACGGACACACTCCTGCTCTGAAGCTGGTTGGCGGTGATTCTGCTTGCTGCTCCACCAGCCGTGTCTCCCAGCTGTCCAGCCAAGCCTGCAGTCTGTTTCATTGCTTGGTGAATGCCCCTGTGCATATATTCTTATAGTTTCATTCACCTCTTGTCTAATTCTACTGTATTTTTATCTTGCCCCCCCCCCCCCCCCCCCCGCCTTGGAACATGCAGTCATGCTCCAAGGAGCTTTGACTGGAAGCTCCTTGGAGCATGACTGCATGTTGTACTTTTTTTATTTCCCGGTACGTCTGATCTGGTGGTACAAACACAGCAGACATTTAACAAACATGTGTTTGTGAGTGCGTAAATAAACCATGCTCCTGATTTTCTGTCCCATTGTGGTTTCGCCTCACATTAATACGTTCCATTGCACTAAAGAGATTATACAATTTGGAAAATGATAGTTCTGGGGTCTTGCACACATTTCTGATCGGGGACTTCAACATATTGGGCAATATATGAACTTTAACGTTTTCATAGATTGAAGTGCAAAAATATTGGTGTATTGCCTGCCAGTGAGGCAGGGTAGAAGATAAGGCCACATAAAATACTGGTTATAGTAGATACATGTTCTTTTGCATTTAGCTGTGATCTGCTGTTCAACTTAGTAAATAAAGCACAGTGCAGAAACAGCTGAATAAGAATATTTAACATAACTAACAACCAAGGCCCTTGAGAATAAAATAAACTTAATTTGATTCATAAAATCAGTGAACTGAACTGTGGATGTGTGTCTCTCCAGCCGCCCAGTTTTATTTCCTATGGTTTTACCTTTCTAATCACAGTTTGTTCGGGGCGAGGTGTTTCCTGTGTCACAGGGACACACAGTCAGCAGTCATAAAGCCGTCTGGAAAAGCAAAAAGCTCATTTCTCCTCCAAGGACCTTTTTTAACAATCAAAATGCACAACTGATTCTAAAAATAAATAGTGTAGCAACTGCATACAATAACTTAACGGGGAGTATAAGTTATTCTCAACCTTTGTTTGGGTTCTTTTTCTCTTCTCTTTGTGCTCTACAAGCAAAGGAAACTCCTTCAAGGAAATGTATCTGCTGTGTATTTACACTATGTTGTAAATTGAAATATTAACTGAAGTTAATGATGGAGAATGTCAGTGTAAATTAAGAACATTATCTAAACCTTATTAATTAATGAGTGAGTGCCCTCGTGAAGAAAGAACACTGGCCGTCACAGGGTCCAGGTCCTAGAACTGACTCCTGTCTTGTTAAATGATGTGGAGAAAGTAATTAATTCTTCTGTTCCTTTTTTTGTAAACCAAAGAACTAGGATGAGAACATAATTTTTTTTAGTGTCTCGCAAGGCATTCTGAAACACCAAAAGGGAGGACAATCAGAAAAATTATGAACCAGGACTTTCAAAGAATAGTGGAAGTTACTTAGTAGTTTAGTAGTTTTACTTGGTCTTTAGTTGAGAAACAGCTGAAAGTGTTGAACCAGGTTCCTTGAAAAGAAACGAGATGCATGATCTCATTTCTCCTTTGAAAAAAATTCCAAATAAATTAGTGGGTTTGTAAAGTTTATTTTAAATGTTGTATGATTTTTTTAAATGGATGTTAGGTACTGTAATAAGACTGTCTTCATTTTCCTACGGATCAGTTTTGTGATTGAGTGACTCATTAGCAAGCTAAGATTCTACTTAACAGGAATATTCAGAGGACAAATTTAAGAATATATGTAAGCTCTTAAGAAAAGGAACTAGGGAACATGTGTGAAGGACCCACGGACAAAGCCCAAAGTGGGAAGGATTGACGGTGGGAGGTGATGGTGGATGGGGCGGGGAGAGTGGTGGCAAGAAAAGGGAGACAATGACACTTGAACAACAGTAAAAAATAATAATAGCCATCCTAAAAGAAAGAAAGAAAAGGAACTGGGGATTTTTGAAGAAATGGCAGACTCCTGGACTGGAGTGAGGGGAAAGCACAAGATAAGCCAGGAAGGATATCTTAAAAAAAAAAAAAAAAAGGATGGGTAATGTTGAAAGCACACATGTGCTACCTTGAAGGAACTCCTGAGAGCTAAAAAATGTGGAACAATTTGAGAAACAGAAATAATGATAGTAATGGATTATGATTTATAGAATAGAATGAATATCTGCAAGTCAATGTTTATATAAATAAATATTGGAATAAATAAATTAAGGAGAAGGAATAGCTCTTGCTTACCTAGAATTCTAATTAATAAACATGGAAGGAGTAAGAGAGGTAAAAATACCACTGTTTGGCAAACACCAGGGCAAAGATTATTGCTGACTAGACCCACCTGTGCATACTAAAATTAGTGGGTAGAAGTATGATGAGAAGCAGGGTATTTGCATAGTTTTAAAATACAGCTTCGTAAGATACTTAATAATTTCAAAGAGAACAATACTAACTTTATAGTGTAAATACCACATTAAACAAGTTTTCAAAGTTAACATCATCTGTAATGAGCTAAATCAGTAGTTTGTACCTTCTGATAAAATGCTTTGAAAACAGTGCAAATCACTTTTATGGGTTTTTTCTTCATTGTTTTAAATTATATATTTTATTTTGAAAAAATAAATTCACATGCAGTTTTTTTTATTGAGGTGTAATTGATATACAACGTTATATTAGTTTCAGGTGTACAACATAATGATTTGATATTTGTATGTATTGCAAAATTGTGACCACAATAAGTCTATAGATTTTTGCCTGTGATGAGAACTTTTAAGACTTACTCTCTTAGCAGCTTGAAAATATGCAATACAGTATTATTAACTACAGTCACCATGCTGTACTTTACATTCCATGATTTATTTTATCACTGGAAGTTTGTGCCTTTTGACTCCCTTCACCCATTCTGTCCTTCCCACCCTCTGCCTTTGGCAACAACCAAACTGTTCTCAGAATCTATGAGCTTTTTAAAAATTTTATTTATTTATTTACTTATTTACTTACTTACTTACTTGCAGAGAGAGGGGGAGAGAGAGAGAAAGAGAGGGAGAGAAACAGGAATGTGTAAGAGAAGCGTCTATGGATTGCCTCTTGCGCGCCCCCAACTGGGCGCCAGGCCCGTAACTCGGGCATGGACCTTAACTGGGAAGCAAACTGGTGACCTTCTGGTTCTTGTAGAATTCTTTATGCATGGTGGGGAGGTTTACAATTGTTTGTATGGGCAATAATACAATACTTAATAAATAATAATACAAGAACAAAGTCTATTTCATATACTCACAACTGTAAACCTTTTTTTGCCTAACCCTGTATATTCTGGATCATATGGCATTTTCCTTCAGTCTGTTAATACAGTGAATTGTAATAATTTTTTCATCTTCACCCAAGGATATGTTTATTGATTTCAGAGAGAGGGGAAGGGAGCGGGGGAGAGAAAAACATCATTGTGAGAGAGAAACATCTCCCACATGTGCCCTGACCGGGGATTGAACCCATAATCTTTCAGTGTACAGGACAACACTCTAACCATCTGAGCCACCTGGCCAGGACACTAATTTTTTAATTTAAGAAATTGTGGTAAAATACTCACAACATAAACTTTACTATCATAACATTTTCAGTGTGCAGTTCAGCGGTATTAACTACACTCATACTTTTGTGCCACCGCCGCCGCCGCCCATCTCCAGGACGCCGTCAGCCGGAGTGCTGAAACTGTGCCCATCAGCCCCTCTCCCCGCTCCCTTTGGCCCCGGCCCCTGGCGGACACCATTCTACTTTTGTCTCTATGGATTCGGCTACTCTAGGTGCCTCACATAAGTGAGATCATGTAGTAGTTTTCTTTCTGTGACTGGCTTTTTTCACTTAGCATTATGTCCTTACAGTTAATCACTATTGTAGCATGGATCTCCTTACGATTTAAGGCTGAGTTATACTTCATTTTGTGTATATACCGTAACTTGTTTATCCATTTGTCACGGACACTTGGGTTGCTTCCACCTTCTGGCTGTTGTGAGTCATGCTGCTGTGGACACGGTGTACAGCGGGATCCTCAGGACCCTGTTTTCCATTCTTTTGGACTTTCTCCCAGCAGTGGGGTTGGTGGGTCATTCTGTGTCTAGATCCCCCTTTTACTCTCCCTCTGCCTTGCTCTTCTCTAAGCCCTGACTCCCTGAGGGTCTTTTCCATTTAGGGATTTAAGTTTTAAAAGTTCTCATATATTTGTTTCTCTAAATAATGTAGTAAGTCCTTAGTTAAGAAGATTGTTTAGAGTCTCAAGTATAGCAATTCCTGAATTCCCTGGCAAAGTGACCAGAAACCCTTTGGTTTCAGCCCTTGCTATTGCAGAAGTGCTTCAGTTCATTTTCCTCCTTTAGTAAACACGGCAGAGTGGCCGTAATTGAATCTCTCTGCTAATTGGGGATCTCGTGATGCCTCAGGGCTGTCATTGTGAACGGAGCATGGTGTACAGAGGGTAGAAGTGATTGGGGATTGGGGCAATACACTAACCCCGCTGAGCTCTTCACAAAACCAAATCCTTGATATGACTTTGTTTTGTTGTATTATTTAGGTGTTTATAAGCAAATCACACAACATAGCATTATATGGTAATATTTGAAATGTGTTTACTGAACTTTGTTTCTCATTGGGCCCTCTTTACTGTTTTTCCCTTATTTTCCTTCCTCCTTGTGTCTGTGTCCCATGTCGCCAGACGCCGGGCCTCCCCTTCCGTGAGTGGGACCCTTTCATGGGTGTGACTGGTAGACCAGATGGGTCCGGGATGCAGCATTCATCTTCCTCTCCCAGCTGCACTTCTCTTTCTGTTACTACACTTCAAGGAAGGAAAGTAGAGCTTTGGAGGAAAGCAGATTAGAGAAAGAAAGAGGTAGAAGAATCAAGAAAAGAAAAAGGAAACAAATTAATTACGGAGAAGCACAAAGGAGGTGGGGCAAGGAGGGTTCAGTGAGGTTAGGTGAGGGTGGTTAGAGACACCCCAAGTCAGGCTTCTAGGTTGCTTCCGTATTTGGACTAAATAAAACCCTGACCCCTCTGGGTCTGAGGATCAGGTGCCAGGAACTTCCTGTAACTGTGACCAGCAGGTAACTCAGCCAGAGGTCCCTGGGGCTGGAATGAACTTAATTAGCATTCCACAACAAGCGTTTCTTGAGTGCCTGCCACCTGCAGCCTCCTGCACTCAAATACCATCCTTCTAACACTAGTCACCAAAAGAAAGAATAAACCTTCATTCCAGGTGTTCTGTTCACTGCTCTCTGGACAGAAGGGAGTAGTGCCCCAAGTTCTCCCAGTCCCTTCTCTGTCCCCTGCCTGGACACACCTTCCTCAGGCCCTGGGGCTGGAGGACTGCAGGGTCTGCATTTTGTCCTGGCAGCTGATAAGCACGTTTGCAGAGCTTGGAGGCAGAAGGCCTGCCGTGCCAAACTGCCCGACCTTTGCCTGACGGGGAGTGACTCGTCCCGTTTTAGGTAACACAGACATGGAGATACCTGGTATGTTTTCAACATAGTTTCCCAGGCAGGTGTGACAGGTTCTTCTCACATGCATTTTTGTCAGCCCGTAGGGACTGCATGGCGTATGTCTGGGCTGGGAATGACCTGGGACCCCAAAGGCTTAACATTTTCAGTGTACCTTTTCCATGTGTTACTGTAGAATGAAGCTGAATATATATATATTTTTTAAAGTATCAGTACTTCTTTTTTTTTAAATTTTATTTATTTATTTTTAGAGAGGGAAGTGAGGGAGAGAGAGAGAGAGAGAAACATCAATGTGCGGTTGCTGTGGGACATGGCCTGCAACCTAGGCATGTGCCCTGACTGGGAATCGAACCTGCGATGCCTGGTTCTCAGCCCGCGCTCAATCCACTGAGCTACACCAGCCAGGGCAAGCTGAATATATTTTAAGGTAATTTAGTTGCAAAAAAAATTGCGGCATCTAAGCCTACTATTTTTTTAACAGAAGTTAAGAAACATGTAAAAAATACAGGCAGGCTTGATTGATCTATTACCAATGTTGCACTGTTTGTAGCTTAGTTTGCTGCTCACGTTTCTGATCTGAAATTGCTATTCTGAAAATTAACTTATTTAAACAATCTAAGGTAGTTTGCACTCTACATGAGATTCCTATCCTAGAATTTTCAGTCTGATCAGGAAATAAAACAACAGGAGGAGCAGGCGTCATCCACAGTGAGCGATTTACCTGCATCATGAGGATGTCATAAATAGCGGTTCTCCACCAGGGTGATTTGGCCCCTGGGGGTATGTGACAATGTCCGGGGACATTTTGATTGTCGAGCCTGAGGAGGAGGTATCTGGTGTCTACTGGTATCTAGGGGGTAGAGGCCAGGGATGTGGTACACACGCTAGAGCATAGGACAGCTCCTGGACTGCAAAGAATGATCTGGTCCAGATGTTGGTGGTGCTGAGGTTTAAAAACCCCGTCACAGGGAGATATGCACGGAGGGTATGGATGGATGGATTGGCCAGTCAACTGCATTGGGAAAATCCCAAGGTGAGGCCTGTGATTGTCGCTGCTGTCTGTGAGTTTTTCTGTTTTATTTTCTTCCAGATTTTTATTTTGAAATCATTTTAGACTCATAACCTGAGTAATTTCATCTCTGTCTCAGTTTCCTTAGCACTTTGTACATGGGAGGCTTTACTAAATGTTGAAGGAAATCAGCGGGAAGGAAAAAGACCCATAAGGAACAGATCCATTTAGGTTCCACTTTCACATGAACTGTGAGAATCACTGAGGGTTCAGGGCAGAGGGGAAGGCTCGGAGATAAGCTTCTTGGTTTCCTAGAAACATGGAGCAGGTTACCTACCCCCTGCGCCTGCCTCTTTCCTTGGCTTTTGCCTTAGGTTGTGTGGTGCCAGTGGAGTGGGTGTCGGGGAGAACATCGCCGACTTAGGACACTGAGGAGCTTTGTCTGCAAGAGATCGTTTCACACCCACACCTCACCCCGCCTCTGGGAGTGGCCAGCACGATCTTGTGGGCGTCACTTTTAAATGTGTGTATGTATATTCTGATTAAAACATAGAAACCTAAAGTCAAAGTCTTCTCTAATTAATTCTGAAAATAAATTGGTATATATTCTTCCAGTTGGTAAATGTATGTATTAACATAATTATTAAAGATAAAAATGAAATTAATTTTATCACATTATGATACTGTTTTAAATTTGTGTTTTTACTGTTTTATATCATGGTCATTCTTTATTCTATCTAGTATGAGGACCAAATCATTTATAGTTTGTTAAGGAAGGATTATAGTACCACCCACCTACTTCAGAGGCATTAGAAAGACTCAGATATAAACTAAGATTGTGTGTTGAGTGTTTTAAAGGGAAATACCATGATGCTATGTACCATGCTCTATTTTTAATTGCTTAAACCGTGTGGAATGATCCTATTACTGGTTTCTTTTGAGATGTTTCTGAAATATTTTTAAGAACATTCTGAGTCCTTGGAGAGAAACCATTGTGGCCACGTTACTGTTATTTGGGTAATGATCTTAGATCCCAACTGCCTGTTTTGTGCTCCTCACAGGCAAGTACGTGTACCAGCCCATGACCCCCGTGGAGCAGCTTCCGAGCACGGAGATCCCTGCAGAGCCGCGCGAGCCCACAAACACCATTCAGATCTCAGTCTCCCTCACTGAACACTTTCTGAAGTTTGCATCCGTCTTCCAGCCTCCGCTCCCACCTGATTCACCAAGGTACTGTATGATCTCAGACCTCTTTATTGACAACTATCAGGTTAAATGTATTAACGGGAAGATGTGTTACGTGCAGAAGCAGCCGGCACCACAGTCCCACAAAATGAGCCCTCAGGAGGTCTCTGCACACGATGCCTTAATTTCAAAAGAGAGCAATACTCCAAAAATAGATCACTGCTCTTCTCCCTCAAGCTCTGAGGACTCTGGGATCAATGCCATCGGGGCTCACTATGTGGAATCGTGTGATGAGGACACAGAAGAGGGAGCAGAGCTGAGCTCAGAGGAAGATTACAGTCCAGAGAGCAGCTGGGAGCCGGACGAGTGCACCCTTCTCTCTCCGTCGCAGTCCGACCTGGAGGTGATCGAAACGATAGAAACCACCGTGTGAGAGTCGGGACAGGAGGCTGTGCCCTCTGGTCCAGGCTGAGCTTTTGTACTTTTGTTGGCTGGATCATGTTTCCAGTGCAGTTGGTATTTTCTACCCCTAACAACCGTAGCAATTCAGTGGTCGGCTGATTAGCTTCCCTCTTAAATTAGTGTTATAACTATGATATTTGTTTTCTTTTATAACTTGACTTATTTTCTACATAGCATCTGGTGTCATGAATTGTGACCCAGCCTTAATTTCACTGGGAACTTTGTAAGCGATGAAGTGATGATCACAGACTATAACGGACCGAGTTGAGGAGCCACCCGAGTGACGAGACAGTGCTTTCTGAATGCCCAGTTCTTCACAGAAAAGCCTTGGCATTCCTTCCGGCATGCTGACAGGCACCCCTGTGGCCCTGTTAGCCCCATGCAGGAGTCGGCTCCCGTGAGGGGAGCAGCCCGGGCCCTGGTAGATGCCATTCTGTCCCTTTCCCCTTCTCACCACCATCTGCTTGGGTTGGGGCCAGTTGCCTGGCTTCTAGGAGGGTAAGGGGGTCCAGCTTGGCCGCTACTTATGGCCAGTGTCTGAACAACCCACCATAACCTGGGCTGCACTAGACCTTCATTTACAAAGAGATGACATCTTCAGTTTCATGCTCCATCCAGCTCTCGCTGAGCCACCTACGCTCTGCAGTGTGCTATGGGAAACAGAATGAATTAAGACCTGGCTCCCCGCGTGAAGGGAGCCATAGTGCAGCAGTGGAGATAACACATGCAGGCAACATTCCCCAGAGTGCTCTGGGAACCCAGGGCAAGGAGAGCTGTACTTGGCTTGTAGCTGGGGAATGCGTTACGGCATTTGAGCTGCTCTCTTGAGTGGGTTTCCTAACATTTCCCTGCTTTTCTTAATTGTTCTTGAAGTCTGAAAAAAAAAACTTTTAGGAAGTTATATAGGTATTATATTTAGGAGGCAGCCACATCTGATGTCTTAAGAAAATATCACTAATAGTTTTAGTTAGCCTGGAAATGCTAAAGACAGCAGTCCTTTAGGGATTAGGGATTAGGAATGAATCTAATAGGTTTGATGAATTTGCTTCATTTGGTTGTATGAAGCTTTAGAATGGCTTGAGTGAGAAATGGGTTAGAATTCAGTATGATGCATGTTTTTATATGCAAATGCAAAAGCAGTTAAAATAGTTCACTGCTGAGTCAGGAGAAAATACTTTGTGTAATATTCACTCACTTTACTACAGTAATATTCATGGTCTGTTGTACGCATTCTCTCTTCTTACACATGCAAAATAGTGAGTAATTCTTATTTAGCTCTCTTCAGAATTCTACTCCTCATCTCCGTTTACGCCAGGTGTTCTTGTGTGAGCTGGTTATCTGCCATTTCTCCAAATCTCCTCTCCGTGAGACAGAGCTAAGAATCCGGGAAGTTTAACATGTGGCCTAGTGAAACTCGAACTGTCCAAGCTGGAGATAGAGAAGTAGTTCTTACACCCCAACTGTCCGTGAGTGTGCTCCTGCAGCGTTATCTCATGCTGTCACCACCACGGCACCTCCCTTGTGTGCTACATTAGTTTGTATTTTAAAAAATAAGAAGAGGCCTGTTGTGTTCCTCTCTGAAGCCTTCACTTGGCTTCCCTCACAAATCACTCCGGGCAGAATCTGCCTTCCTAGTTGTGTGTGTAGTTCAAGTGATTGGCTAGAACACTTTATTAGGTTGAACTGCCCAGAACACCCATAGTGTTTAGAACGCAGAGTATGCATATCCCTGCGAGAACAGTGTCCATTAAAACTTTCTGTGCTGGGTGAGAATGCAGCGTAAGGTTCCCACTCACTGAAATGTACGGACGCAACAAGTCAAACCAGTAAGGTGGTGAGAAGAGCTGCAGGAACAGGAGGGCACAGGAGATGGTGGGGGAGGTGGGGTGCAGACAGGGGCTTCCCCACCAGCCTGGCCCACCCAGCCCAGGTGGTTTAGGGACAGACATCGGCTGATTCTGCGTGAGGTTCTCAGTGCCTCTGTGACTGCGTGGCCAGCTGAAGGTGAGCCCAGAAGCCGTGCAGTCAGCCGCTGTGTTCGGGGCGGTGACAGCGACATCAGGGCCCTGTCTGTACCCCCACCTGCCCCCACTGGGTAAGCTCATTGGATTCCCCAGTGTGGGCTCAAAGGGCCCCCCCTCTCTGTGCTGTTCCTACCAGTTCTCTGCTCTGGGCCCACATCTCTGTCCCTTACACAAACTGGAGTCAACCACAGGGTCTTTAAAGCCATGGAAATACATGGTCACAGGGCCACGGTTCTGAAGCTGGCTGCGTCGGGGTTGGGCCCTTTATCAGTAATATCTATAACTTTTAAAACTGCTGAACTGCCATTCAGAGTAGCCACAATTTTAATGGAATTTTTGGATTTAATAATGGTTGATATCACTTTAAATATTTGCACAATCTCTTTATAATTAAAAACTCACTAAGTTTTCCTTACTACTATTTTATAGAATTGGAGATGTTCCATTGGATTCTAAATGTTAGATGCTCCTGGATCTCAAAATAATCTTTTCTAAACAAGCACAAGCAGCAATTTCTTTTGTCCTAGCACTGTTGATATTAATAATTCTCTAGAAAATCATATATGATCGAACCAGAATTGTTTTTTTAATGCTTGCATTCCAAAACAACTGGTAAGGTTATAAAAACATGTAGTTTCAACTTCAATTTTAGGCCTATTCTGTTCTATATTATATACAAGAATTTCTCTGTAATCCTGATATTATATTACTCATTTGTATAAGCATATTTATAGGCATTTTAGAAGACATTTAGATGTATATTATGTCATCGGACACAGCCGTGTTGAATAACCTTTTGGTCAGCACTTGTGCACTGAGACGAGAGCTTTACCATCTGCACCGGCGGTGTGCCCGCCTGGAGCAGGGGCGTGGGCTGTGTGGGTGGAGAAACGCCTTCTGGGGCGTTTGTAGGAACCTGGCCCCATCCCCACTTTTTGAAAGCTGGTATAAAGCTATTAGGTAGAAGATAGAAAATAAGTGCTGTGTGGAACTTAGCTTTCTTATTTAACCAAGATTTACTTTAGAATTTTCAGGTTTCAAATAATTCTCATAACTTTTCTGAGAAATGACAAAGGAAATGCTTTGTGGTTGTAGTTAGTTGGTACATTAACAAATAAGGCTTTACCGTCATATCTAGATATATTTTTTTAACCTTGTAATTTTCAGTATTCGAAAAGAGAATTTGAGGGAGATCCTGAAGAAGAAAAGGTTGCTGTCCTAGAAGGGGAGAACCCGCAGTTTATGGTAACACTACACAGAGTGAGAGACCACTAACGCCAGAGCCAGACGGGGAGTGGTCCTGAAGCACCGTTTGGATTTGATCTAGGATTTGAGTCTGACTTGAGGGTGGGGTTTATTTCTTCACCTCCACTTCCCGGCCTGGTGGACACATCACACTTCTTTTGGAACTGATCATAACAACTCCTTTTATGCAAATTTCTCTATTTGGGTAATAGCATGTAACCAGATAATTTATAAAGCTGTCAAAATACCAGGTATATTTGGCAGTATAAATACTGCTAAGGCAAGAAAAACGGCGTAAGATAAACTAATATTTATACAGTTGGTTCTTGGTTATTCCACTTGTTTGCAAAATTTTATTGAAACATTTTGGCATTTTACATGGGGAAAACAAAAATTTTAACAGTCTTCTTTCCTATTCCCCTCTCTAGAGGAGCTGTGAACCAAAATTAAAGTGGCCCGTTGTGTTTTAGGCTTTTTAGAAAGTAACACATGGTTAGTGTGTGGCCCTTGAGGAGGGGGAGCAGGAAGTGGGAGTTCCCCCCCTTCAGGGCTGCGATTCCAGGGAGATTGGTGTTCCCCACGTCCAAGCATAAGTACGAGAGCACTTCTCAAAATTAATTTTGGAATTATGTACCTTTTAAAATTTTTATATGTCACGGATTCCTTTCAATATCGTGGATATCGAGAGTGGACTGTATTCAAAAAGGGCCGTGTTTCTGTGAGCGCTCTGAGTTCCTTTTTCTGTTAGGATCGGCACGGGTCTCTCCTAACACTCTGCACAGGTCGGGAAGCAAAGCGTCACCGGAGGTTTTGGTATTGAACTTCCATATTATTTTTGTTCACACACACTTTTTTAGGCCGTTCATACCTTAACATATTCACTTACTGTGCTGTTTTTAAAATGTTTTAAAGTTTTAAGCACAATGTTGACCATTCTGTAATTTCCTAAAATTATATTGTTTTCCTACAGACAGCTCAACTTTCCTTTCTGTATAATAGTTTAGGAAAATAACTACCTTGTAAAATAAATGTGATTTTTTTCTTTTGTACCAGCACAAATTTGTTATTTTGGAGTTTGGAATATTCTTTCCCTACAGTCTCCCCCTTTCGAGAGTTTCTGATTTGTATAACACAGTGAACTAAAAACAAAGCTACATTTGTAAAATGTGAAACATGTATAATGTGGGCTTCCATTGTGCCAGGAAATAAGCAGTTTACATCATTATCTCATTTAAACTTTACAAAAACGTCACAAAGTGCAGGTAAGTGTTGTCACCTCTAATGCACCGCTTGTGCTGACTCCCCGAACCCTTCCTAATACGAGCTTTTTGTTGGCTGCGTCAGCCTTATACAGATCACACTTTCTCCCACAGACCGTGTTTCTTCCACACAAAGCTGCAAGCTCTGTATTCAGTTCACACTCGTCATGTAAGACCGTTCAATCACAGGTCCTCGGGTGGGCAGCCCGTGGTCGCCCAGGCCAGCATCCAAACCTCAGTTTTTGCCTTCAGCACAGCCAGAAAAGAACAACTTGTGGGGCTGACATTTATTGAATAACCTCACTGGGATTGCTCAATAAATTTTTTGTTAGTTATAGTAATAATATCATTGTTAGTATTATTAATAATTATAGCTCATCACCTATCTTACTGCTTTCTGTTAGTAATCCTCACAGCAACCCCATTTCACAACCAGGAAAAGCAGTCAGGAAGGAAATATTTTTGCCCCAAGTGGCACAGCATGTAAGTAGAAGTCAGGATCTGAACCCAGTCTCTGGCTCTGGAGCCCACACGCTCGGCCCCTGGCCTCTGTGGTCCTGTAGCACCTTCCCGCCCTCAGTGTACTTGGAGGCTGAGTCGGGTGGCTGCTCAGGGAGCCTGGGAGGAGGGCAGCAGGGGTTCCATCCCTATCCCCAACCCAGCTAACCCCTCCCCACAGGTGGTAGCTCACGCCTGCCCCAGGGTGCTGCTCTCCAGGCAGTCTTGGAGAAATGCCCACAGGCTTCCTCGCCCTCTCCCCGTTTCCTGTGCTCCACACAGACCTCCCCAACACATGTGCACACACACGCACACCCCATCTGACTCGCATTCAAGGCTAGTTCTTTCTGCCTTCAGAAAAGACAGCTTGTCTTTTAAAGTGACTTCTGCAGACAGCTAACCTCATCTACTGTGTGTGCATTCTACTAATTTAACCCTACATAATAGTGTTGCCAAGTTCTAGAACGCATTTCATTGTAGCCTCTTACAGTTGCTGACTACACACACTTTTTTTTATTCCGCAATAAACTTTAATTTAGCTTTTCAGCCTTATTACAGTTCAATCACTGGGAACGTAATGCCTTTTACCCTGGGTGTACCACCCAGTCCTGTGTGAGCTGTGGGTGAGACAGGGTCTGGGGATGCAGGTTGGCCACAGCAGGGTTCCAGCAGAGGCAACTGGAGGCCAAGGGCAACTACGGGAATTTGGCAGAAATGAAAGTGAAAGGCGAGGCAAAGTAAATGTGCCAAGATGTTAATGGTGCTTTTCTGTTTGCTGTTTTGATTTTTCCCTAGTTTTCTAATACTGATCTTAGTTTTACAATCAGAAACAAGCCAGTAAGCATCTGTGTGTGGGAGATGACAGTTGGAGTACAGGTGCAGCCTGGCTCTGCTGGGGGTGCGGGATGGAGATGGAGATGGAGAGCCTGCAGGTCGGGCAGCAGCTCCACCACTCCTGTACCTGCCGGACCAGAGGAACGGCAGGACTGGGGACTGGGGGCCCTGGGACTAACCGGCCTCCACTGAGGAGGGACCCCATGCCAGACTTCCAGCCATGGCTGGAGAGTTCTTGGGCCACTGGGTTGGAGAGAGGGGAGGATTTGTTTCTGTCTTTCTCAGTCCCTAGCCTGAAGCTCTGCTGAGAATTTGGAGACGGGAGCTCAGAAAGCTAGGGCCCTGGTGTGACATTTCAGCCCTCTGATACCTCGCCTGTCACCTACTGCAAAACCCCAGATGACTGATCCCAAGAAAGAGACCTGGAGTGTCATTGCAAGATGTGACAGGAAACACAGCATCATGGGTCAGCGGAACATCACCTGTCTGAATGGGGACTCACCTGCCATACCCACAGATGCTGTGGTGGAGAGAGCAGGATAATTTTGTGAGTGCATGGCTGAAGCAACCAAGAGCTAAGTCAACTATAAAAGCAGGTGAGTCAGTCACACATGGCAGGTAAGTAGCAGAGCCCGAGTGCCAACGTTCCACTGATTCCAAGTCCAGCTGGAGTGACTCCCTCAACTCGAGCCTGTGCAGTCGAACCCTGCCCTGCTGCTCCTCAGGCCTCTCCTCTCCCTCACTTGTCCCCCGTCACACCTGAGGCCCACCCGACTGAGACCAGCCCTGGCGAAGCCATCTACAATGGCAGAAGTCAAGATATTGTTTAACTGGAGGGGTGGTGGACCTCTGGGGTGCTGGTCATTTCTATTTGCTTATATGTGTGTGTTCACTTTGTGAATTAATCCAGCTGCGTACATGTGGTTTGTTAACATTTCAGTTCATAAAAACTTTAAAAAAAAAAGTGATTTTAAAGAAAATGTGGTGATACCTATTTAATAGTATTAAGCACTGTTCTGTGGACAGAACATAGTCCTGACCTCGAGAGTGTAGGAAACAGACAGGAAAACACCCGCCTGCGGAAATAAGGTGAGTCAAACTGCCATTTTCCTTTGGTAGCTGGGGGAGGCTTCACAGAGCATCAGGGCATAGAGGAGGCTGGTGGAGGAAGATGGCCTGGGATGCCCCAGAGTGGAGGGGCCGCTGGGATGAACTCCAACTGCTGAGGCTGCCCTCTGGGAGCTCAGCGGTACTCAGACCCCTGGGGCCTTGGAGTCAGCCCTGGGCTGCCAGAGGACAGCACACCAGGGGGCCTTCCTGCATCTCTGGGCTCATCCCAGGCTTCTGGTTCTGGAGAGGCTCCTTTGGAAAAACATTTTCACCAGGCAGAGCTGCGTAGGAACACACAGTTTCTAAAAGGATCCCCAAAGCTCTGAATTATTTATTCACCAAAGCATTCATCATTGATGAGACTCCTCTTGGCTTTCCTCTACCACAAACCCCTTCCTCCCCCTCACCATGGTAGGCTCTGGTCGGAAATGTTACTCTGTAAAGTATCTTCCCACATGTCACTTGGACTTTGCTATAGGCGGAGCAGATCACTTTTATTTTTATTTTTCAGAAGAGCAAACAGCCTTCTTCAGCTCTTGCGTGGGCCAGGGCTATGCCTAGTCCCTGTGGCTCCTTCTGACAGTCTGTTCTGCCTGGGGTGCACAGCTGGGTGCAGCTCTGTGCCCCCAGTGGTGGGGGGCGGGTGGGATGTGTGGGTGTGGGGGGCCTCGGGCTGGAGCGGGGAGCTGAGAGTGACTGTTTTCACATCCATCCAGATACTTATTTTTCACCAGGTAACAAAGCTGGGATGGACACTGCTGTGTTTGGCCACCCAGAATCCACTCCCCTCTCTTGTCAGGGTCCTGATTTCCTTTCAGAGGATCATCCCTCCCACCCATGGGGGTAGCAGGGGAGGAGACATTCAGACCAGGTACCTGCCCTGGCCAAATGGTAGCCAAAGGGTCTCTGGAACCGCCCCACCCCCTACCCCCAGGTCCTTCCTCTCACCACCTGTGAGCGAGCGCCTGACTAGAAAAGCAGCTGAGCCGGCTGCCCCTCGCTGGGAACCCCTGCTTCCTCAGTACCACCCGTGGCCATGTCGGCAGAATGGCTGCTCTTGCTGAGTCTAGAAATATTTCCACATCAGTCTCTGCCCCTAAGGAATTGCTTTGAAGTGGGACCTGACATCACTGCAGACTGGAGCATGTGCTCAGTGCCACGAGAGGGGATGGGGACAGTGGCAGGGAGTGGAGTTCAGCTCAGCTTGCACATCTCCAGTGCCCAGTGCTTAGAGTCGGCTTCTCATCTACCCTTAGGTAAGACAAGAAGGCCCTTCAAATCCACTCCTGAGATTGCCCTTAGGAGGCGTGACCTGCACATAGAGCTGTTGTAATACATTCAGTGGCACTGTGACTCGAATGACAAGTTACAGGAAACAGACGGGCTGGAGGAGAGTGATTGGCTGGTGTTGACTGGCCCTGATTTGGGAAGGGGTTTCAATACTCAGTAAAGTGCCTTGGCTCATTTAGACTGTAGAGTGAGGGACAATTACCAAGATTGCTTTGAGAATATCAAACTCCTTGGCCTTAATTTTAAGCTCATCAAGAAATCTGATCCACGATTTGGGGAGGTAGCATCTTGGCTCTGGAACCAGTTCTGAGTTCAAATCCCTGCTCTGCCATTTCTTGAGTGTGCCTCCTTGGTTAACTTATTTATTACATCTGAGCCTCAGTCTTCTCTTTCATAAAATGGGTTGAGACCATATCATATAGCTGCAGCCAGCATCCGGTGGTGTTCACTTAATGCTCAACCACGTCCTCCCATCTGGCCTCCGCCCAGGTGCGGAAGCAGCAGCCTGGGCAGCAGGTTTCAGGGGGAGTTACACATCCCAGAGGTATTGGGGGTTTGGTTTCCAAACACTGAAATAGAGCGTTGCAATTAAGCAGGTCATCCTTTTGCTCGTGGAGGGTTTTGCCTTCGGTTTATAAAGAACACAAAACCTGTGAAGTGCAGGGAAGGGAATGTAATAATAACATGAGGTGTGCCTACATAATCAGGGCTAGACTGGTATTTCAGGGGTGTCTGCATGGCCTGCATTGCTTCGCTTAGTCTTCATGGCAGCTTTATTTTATACAAAACCGAAGCGTAGAGAAGTTAAGTGACTTGCCCAGGATCACAGCTAGTATGTGGCCAAAGCAGGATCACCTGTCTATTAAAGGTCAGCAGCCTTGCATCTAGTTTGTGTGTCCTGTGGCTTGGCTGGCATCAGTAAGCCAGTCCACGCAGGTCTGATCGTCCCTGAGTGGACTGATGAAAATGGAGTGCCTCGGCCTGGGAGGGGGAGGCCTCGTCTCTGTGTGTGGTGACCTCCTGTCTTTGGTCCAATGACATACCAAGGCCAGGGCAGAAACGTAAAAACGCTGCTCTGGCAGCCTAGTCCCCAGCATAGCGGCACTCGGTGGTGGGGCCGCTCTGCTCGGAATGCCGTTGTGACGGAGCTGCTGCTGCTTTGAGTAAAGGTGCTGTTGTCACAAGAAAGGTCCTCAACTTGAAGCTAACAAAAGGGAATCCTCTAATGGGTGTTCTGAGTGTCCTTTATGGCTTGATAGATTGAGAGGCAGCCAGCCAGCAGGCCTGCAGAACTTAAACAGAGGCATTTATTCTTGGAAAGGGAAAGTCTTAGACTCAAAGGGGTTTTCACATAAGCATGTCAATAGGGAGATGCCCTTGCCTGCAGGTCCTCGACTCTCTGCAGTGCAGGTTTGAGCTGTGCTGCGGCCTGGCCTGGCCGATCCTGTTCCTTGTTCCCAACAGCAGCAAAAGCTGAAGTCCCTCCATGTCACCCACCAGCTGAAGGAGACAAGTGTGACAGACTCCAGAATGCCACCCCCGTGAGCTCCACCTATTCTTTAGGTGTCCAGGGAAACAGGAAAAAGTCCCAACAGGCAAAGCACATATTCTCAAAAAGATGATGGAGGTGTGTGACATTCCTCTGCTTAACAAGCGAAACAGAATCAACTGGTGAACTGCTGCTGCAGCAGCATCACCGGAGAGATGGGGAGGGGCCTGGCTGGGAGGGAGTGCCGGCCATGGGGAGCACTCGGTCACGGCCGTCCGCCTAGGGCCCTCTGCTCAGAAGTGTGGGAGGCAGTGGGGGCCCAGCTGGTCTAGAGGGGTCCCGGCCCACTTGCCTTGGGATCGTCTCTGGTCGTCAGGGCCAGGCCCCAGAGAGGTGTCAGTCCTCAGTCACAGGTGGAGGAATGAGCTGCAGCTGGAAGTTCTCATTCTGGAAGATGCTGTTGAAAGCAGGGCCACTCTGGGAGCCACTGAACGGCCGGTAGCTCTCGCTGCCGCGGTTCTGGGACAGTTCTGTGAGGAGAGCCAGCTGCAAAGGAGGGGACACACATCAGCCAGAGCTGTGGGGGCAGAGGATCTGTGGGGAGGCTGGATGTGGAACAGACTCGGGGGAGCCTGAGTCCGCTCACTGCCTGGAATACACGAGGGGCGTTGCTGTGCTGCGGGAAGGGTGTACAGGCTGGGTTCGGATCCCAGGTCGCGTCGCACAAACAAGTAATGTGACTAGGGACAAGGTCACTGCATTTTTTAGGACCTAAATCCCCTCCCTTAGTAAGAGTGGACTGGGTACGTCCTATAGCACTTTAAACTGTGATACTGTGATGATGACGGGAAGCTGATTCTGAACCTTCAGCACTCTGAGTGTGCCTCTGCTGCTGGTGCCCGAGCCTGCGGCCTTGCCTGGTGCTGAGGTCCCCACTCTGCTCATCTCATCCCCCTCCCTCTGGGTTGGCTCTCTGGGCCAAGGACCCGAGTTATGATCGCTGGCTCTGACCGCTATCTTTTGTAACCTGGATGGCTTCAAATAGATGCCTGGCTGCTACTCCAGGGGAAACTCTACTTTCTCTTGAAAAATCCTCCCAGCTTCCCTATTTCTGCCAAGACAGCAGTGAAAACCTCACTGTTGATGGCTCAGCTCCGAAAGACCTACCTGCCAAGGACAGGAGTGGCAGGAAGAAAGGTTACTGTTAGCCCATTGGGACACCCGTCTATGCTTTCAGAGGAGTTGCCCCTTTCACCCCAAAGAAGGCTCTGCAAAAGTAGGGGGCCTGACAGCCTGGCCCTCGAGGTACCCTGATGGTCAGAGAACAGGGGAATTCCACACCCAAGGTCCTGCCCCGAGAGAGGGCAGCTGTGAGGGGCAAGCCACTACACAGGGCAGAATAGGCAGGAAGTCTGCGGGGACAGCTGATAGCCCCAGGTGACTGGTGAGTGCCTTTTAGGTGCCAGGCACTACCCTAAGTCATTTACATGTACTATTTCTTTCAAAAAATTTTTTTAATTTAAGTAGTTGGTATGTAATATTATATTAGTCTCAGGTGTACAATATTATTTGACATATTGTGATTTGACATATTATATATTAGAGTGGGATCACTCCACTAACTCTAGCAATCATCTGCCACTGTGCAAACTTACTACACTATTGCTGACTGCATTCCCCTTCACCTTTATCACCCACCCTGCCAGCGGCTCCCTCTGGCAGTCATCCCTTTGGTCTCTGTTTCTGTGAGTCTGGTTTTGGTTTTATTTGGTTTGTCATGTTTTTTTAGATTCCACATATAAGTGAAATCATATAGTATTTGTCTAACTTATTTCACTTAGCATAATACCCTCTAGGTCTATCATGTCGCAAATGGTAAGATTTCATTTTTTTTATTGCCTGAGACTCCATTGTATATTTTGCTTCATTATTTGTTCACGTATCGATAGGCACCAAGTTGCTTCTGTGTGTTGGCTATTGTAAGTGATGCTGCAGGGAAGATAGGTGTGCACATATCTTTTGAATTAGCGTTTTTGTTTTCTTTGGATAAGTACCCAGAGGTGGAATTGTTAGGTCATATGGTGGTTCTATTTTTAGTTTGTTTTTTTTTTAATTTTTTTTTTTAGAGAGGGAAGGGAGGGAGGCAGAGAGAGAGAGAGAGAGAGAGAGAGAGAGAGAGAGAGAGAGAGAGAGAGAGAAACATCAATGTGCGGTTGCTGGGGGACATGGCCTGCAACCTAGGCATGTGCCCTGACTGGGAATCGAACCTGCGATGCTTTGATTCGCAGCCCGCGCTCAATCCACTGAGCTACACCAGCCAGGGCTCTATTTTTAGTTTTTTGAGGATCCTGTGTACTGTTTTCCACAGTGACTGCACCAGTTTGCATTCCCACCAACAGGGCACAAGGGTTTCCTTTTCTCCACATCTTCACCAGCACATCGTGTTGTTGACTCTTTGACGATAGCCATTGTGACAGGTATGAGGTGGTGTCTCATTGTGGTTTTGATTTGCCTTTCCCTGATAATTAGTGATGTTGAGCATCTTTCCATATGTCTGTTGGTCCTCTGTATGTCTTCTTGGGAGAAATGTCTTTTCATGTCCTCTGTTTATTTGAGAAGGATAGGTATGAATTCTTCTGTAAATGTTTGGTAGATTTCACCTGTGAAGCCATCTGTCCTAGGCTTTTGTTTGTTGGGAGTTTTTGATTCCTGCTTCAGTTTCATTGCTAGCACTGGTCCATTCAGATTCTCTTTTTCTTTCTGATTACTCTTGGAAGGTTGTATGTTCCTAGAAATGTATTCATTTCTTCTAGATTGTTCAATTGGTTGTCATATAATTGTTCCTAGTATTCTTTAATACTCCTTTGCATTTCTGTGGTATCAGTTCTAATTTATTTTATTTCTGATTTTATATATTTGTGTTTTCTTTTTTTGCTGAGTATTGTTAGAAGCTTGTCAGTTTTTAAAAATTTTTTTCAAAGAACCGGCTCTAGATTTCATTAGTCTTTTCTATTGTTCTTCTATTTTCTATTTCATTCATTTCTGCTCTGATCTTTATTATTTCTTTCCTTCTACTTAATTTGGGTATTGTTTGTTCCTTTTTTTAAAAGTTTCTTTAGTTGTAGACTTAGATTGTTTATTTGGGATTTTTTCCTGCTTCTTGAGGTAGGCCGGTAATGCTATACATTTTCCTCTTATAACCGCTTTTGTTGTACGGTTATTGTTTTCATTTTCATTTGTCTCAAGGTAGTTTTTGATTTTGTCTTTCACCCACTGGTTGTTCAGAAGCATGTTTTTAATCTCCACATATTTGTGGTTTTTCCCCCAACTTTTTTCCCCCTGTAGTTTGATTTCTAGTTTCATGCTAACTGTGGTCAGAAAATATGCTTGATATAATTTTAATCTTCTTGAATTATTGAGGCCTGTTTTGTGGCTTAGAATGTGGTCTATCCTGGAAAATGTTCCATGTGCACTCAAAAAAAAAAAGTGTAATCTATAGTTTTTGGATAAAATACTCTATAAATGTCTGTCAAGTCAAACTAGTTCAATGTGGCATTTAAAGCCATTGTTTCTTACTGATTTTCTGTCTGGGTTATCTGTCCATTGAGGTAAGTGGGGAATTAAAGTCCCCCACTATGACAGTATTACTGTTAACTTCTGCTTCTGCCTTTATGTCCACTGACAATCGCTTTTTATATTTGGGTGTTCCCAGGTTGGGTGCACAGATACTTACCACTTCTTAGATTGACTCCCTTCAAAAGCACTGAAGTCTGTTTTGTCTGATGGAAGTATTGCTATGCCTCAGCTTTCTTTCCGCTTCTGATTGCATGGAATATCCTTTTCATCTCTTCACTTTCAGTCTGTGTGTCTGTCAGTCTAAAGTGAGTCTTTTGTTTGCAGCATAGAAATAGGTGTTTTTTTGTCTTGTTTTGACCCATTCAGCCTCTTCTGTGTTGTTGAATGCTCCAAAGTAATTATTGATAGGTATGTGCTCATTGCCATTTTGTTCACTGTCTTTTTTGGTGTTTTTTGTTGTTCTTCACCATTCTTCCTTCTTCTCTTGATTCTTTCCTTTTGATTTGTTGGTTTTCTTCAGTGTTTTGATTGGGTTCCTTTCTCTTCATTTTTTCTGCGTATTTGTTGGTTATGTTTGGTTTATGGTTACTCTGAGGTACATATACATACATCTGTAGCTACAGCAGTCTATTTTAAGCTGACAGGCATTTGAGTTCAGTTGTGTTCTAAAAACACTACATTATTTCTCCCCTTTCCACTCTGTTTTTGACATCATGTTTTATATCTTTTTGTTTTGCACATCCTTTGGTCATTTATTGCAGCTATTGTTAATTTTTCTGCTATTGTCTTTTAACCTTCATATTAGCTTTTAAAAAAAAATTTTATTTATTTTTTGTTTAGATAGAGAGGAAGGGAAGAAGAGAAAGGGAGAGAAACATCAATGTGTGGCCTCTCACACAGCCCCTGCTGGGGACCTGGCTTGCAACCCAGGCATGTGCCCTGACTGGGAATTGAACCAGTGACCTTTTTGGTTTGCAGGCTGGTGCTCAATCCACTGAGCCACACCAGCCAGGGCCATGTTAGCTTTTTAAAGTGGCTGATTCACTGTGATTATTGTATTTTTGCTTTTATCAGTGAGATATTTTCCCCTGTATTTTCTTATTTTTGGTTATGGCCTTTTCTTTTCTGCATAAAGAAGACCCTTTAACATTTCTTGTAAGGCCAGTTTAATGGTGGTGAACTGTGGTTTTCACTTGTCTGGAAAACGCTTTCCAATTCTAAATGATAATCCTGCTGGATATAGTATTCTAGGTTGTACATTCCCCTCTTTGAGCACTTTAATTATCTCCTGCCACTCCCTTCTGGCTGTAGAATTGCTTCTGAGAAATCAGCTGATAGCCTTATGGGCTTTCTCTTGTATGAGATGATGTTTCATTCTTACTCTCTTTAAGATTGTCTTTTTCTCCTTATTTTTTTTAAATCTTCATCCAAGGATATGCTTATTAGTTTTAGAGAGAGGGCAAAAAAGAGAGCGAGAGAGAAACAATAGATCAGTTGCCTCCTTCCTGTACCTGACCAGGATCAATCCTGCAACCTAGGTATGTGCCCTGACCAAGAATTGAACCTGCAACCTTTTGATGTATGGGATGATGCTCCAACCAACTGAGCCACCCAGCCAGGGCTCTCCTTAACTTTTGCTATTTAAATCTAGTATGCCTTGGTGTGTGTCTCTTTGGGTTCACTATGTTTGAAACCCTATGTTTGGAAGCCTGTTTTCTTCCCCAGATTAGGAAAGTTTTCAGACATTATTCAAATGTTCTTTCCCTTTCTCTCTCCTCTCCTTCTGGAATTCCTCTAATGAAAATGTTAGGGCATTGATCTTATCCCAGAGATCTCTTACACTATCTTCATTTAAAAAATATATATTTTTTCACTTTGCTATTCTTTTTGGGTGATTTCTACTACTCTGCTATTCTTCCAGGTCACCAGTCCATTCTTCTGTATTAACTAATCTGCTGTCAATGCACAGGTGGCAAGCACAAGGCCCGGGGGCCGAATCTGGCCCCCCACCTTGTTTCTACCCAGTGACAGTGCTGAGCTCTTGCTTAACTGTTAAGGAGTAGTTACATTTATACAGTCCTAAAGTTACATTCGGCCCATTGAAGGCCACCACAAGGCAGATGTGGTACCTGGTGAAAACGAGTGTGACCCCCTGTTCTAATGTATTCTTCATGTCAGTCATTGTACACTTCATTTGCAGTTGGTTCTTTATTGTGTTTTTTATCTTTTTGTTGAAGTGCTCTCTGAATTCCTCTACTGTACTCTCAAGTTCGTTGGGCAGCCTCATGACAGTTTCTTCAAATTATCAAATTACTTACTTCTTTTGTCTTAGGATTTTTCTCTGGAGTTTCTTCTTGTTTCTTCATTTGAGCATATTCATTTTTCTCTCCATTCTGTTTGGCTTTCTGTGTTTGTTCCTGTGAGCTGCACTGAGTAACTAACCCCCTCCATCTTGGAAGAGCAATCTGTAGACTGTATTGGAGGGCTTTGGCAGGCTAGTTGTAGTCAGGGCAGGCATGTGCCCTACCTGATGCATCACCTGACCTGGAGTGGGTTTCAGGTGGTGCATATTTCCTTGCTCTTCTAATCTACCTGTGGCTGCCTGATTTAGGCAGGGCTATAAAGTGTGCCCTTTCTGTGCCCTGTTGCTTTAATTGTCTGTGATCACAGCATGACCTTGCGTGCATACCCAACTCACTCTGCATGGGGCAGCCCTGTGTGTGGGCACCACAATGTTTTGCTAGCTCCACATTTTCTTTGGGTTGGTGGCCCTGTGTTTGTGCAGCAGCGTCCCACTATTGCAGGGTTTTGCCTGCTCTACACTCTCTAGGAGAGGCAGCACCAAATGAGTGCATAGTGGCGCCCCCAAATCTATACACTTTCTCTGGACAGGGTAGCCCTGCACACGGGTACTACAATGTTTCATTAACTCTGCATCCTTTTCAGGTGGGGAAGCCCCTTGTGTGTACAGCCCAGTGGGTGCATGAAGCAGCACCCTGCTGTACCTGCTGGGTCAACCTCCAACTGCAAGGGTCTGATGCCCTCCTGCTTCTGCTGGATCTAGCTCAGGAGGGGCAGCTGGGCACGTGCCAGAATGCCCTGCAGGTTTGCCACAGAAGCTGGATGGAGCTCTCACCTGCTATCCAGGTTCGGGGGAACATAAACAAGGACACTCATTGGTTCCTCCGGTCCTGGGTTGTTCCCTCAGCTCCTGGTTCCCCAACTTCTCTATGGGGTCCCCCTTTCTTGCTTGTTGTGCAAAAGCTGTTTAATTGGCTCATGGTTGTCTCCCAGGAGGAGCTACTCTAAAATTAGGTGTACATTCAATGTGTTCTTGGGAGGAAGTGGGTTCAGCATCCACTGATGCTGCCATCTTGGACCTGCTTCACATGTCTGTTATTTCCAATCCTCTAAAACAACTCTCCGGGGAAAACACCTGGAGCCCTGAGAAGTTAAGTAACTTGCCCTGAGACACCCAGAGGTGAGTGGTATTGTGGGATTCAGTCTCAGGTCCATGTGGCCATTCATGCTCAGCTGAGATGCCCACAGTTCTGCCTTCCCTAGAGATAATGCCTGTCACCTTCCAGGAACTGTGTCTTCTAGCAGTCCTCTGACCCCTGGCAAGGGGTTCTCCCTTCACTCAGGAATAATGGCAGAGGTTCATGCGTGTTCATTTGTCACTTTTGTTGATAACTTACTACCAGTGGCTGTGGTGATAGGGGAGATGCCTTAAGGCCTCTAATTTCAAAGTGCCAGTTTATCAGAAATAATCCAGCCCAGTTCCTGGCTCAGAGACATGCATGTAGTCCAATTCACAATTTGTAACACTGGCTCTGACTATGAGTTACTTAGCTGGCCGAGGGCAGAGAGGAAGTACACTCGCTTAAGCAGTCCTGCCTGGACTTGACTGCCACTGGAGAGGTTACAGAGAGTTGTCCCTCACTGTGCTTGAGCTTCACCTTATGTGACTTCCTGTCTTTTAGAACCCTGTCAGCCGCCCATCAGCTTGTGAAGTTCTCCACAAGAACTATTACACACAATACCAAGAATAGAACAGGAGACAGATGTTACATAAACTCCAAGTGCTTTCACATTCAGACACTGAGATAGAAAGATCAATCACAGATATTTTTGTGTACTACGTCTGTAACTTAGTGATCCGGAAATTGGCAAGTCCTGAGTAACGACTCAGTAGTTTGGAGCCATGGAACTTCCTTAAAAGGCCCAGGAACCCAACTACTGGGGCGGAGCTTGGATGAGGCTGGGAGGGGAGAGAGGTAATGCCAGTTCAGTAACGCTGCTGGACCACTTCAGGGGCCCCCCGGAGAAGTCTCATGGAACAAAAAACTCAGCCCAGACCACTTCTCAAAGAGAGAATGCCATTTTTTACCTGGGCTTCCATGCAACCTAGCAGGAGTTTGCCTAAGCATGGGGAGAAAAGTCCAGGCATAGAAGCAGCACACAGGCAGTCTGTGCAAGCTCAAAATAAGTTCAAGAACAAATCACGCCCAGCTGGAATTAAGTGTGACTTGAGGATCGGAGGAGGTGATAGAGTTTGGACTCCACCTTCAGGTGATGGAGAGCCAGGAAAGTATTTTAAGCAAGTGGCTGGATGGGTAACATGACATTGAGTTTTGGAATAGTACCTGGGCACCATCGTAGAGAAGGGAAGAAGGCCTGCAGTGGCCTCTCTGAGTGACAGTTTGTAGGGGAAAGGGAGAAATACACAGGAGATGAAAGAAGATGCCTACAGATCTCCCTAGTGAATAGATGGAACGGGAGAGAGAAGCCCAGGGTGCTGCCAGGTTTCTGCTCTTGGTAGGTGGATGAGAGAAGGCACCACCTAGAGAAAGGCAGTGGGGCAAGGAAGAACTGATGGAGAACGTTAATGACTGCATGTCTGAAGTGCTTGTGCGACACCTAGACTGATGTTATGGCATGACTGCTGGTGGCACTCCAAATCTGTGCTCTTCTGTGGTTGTAGGAAGCCAGTAGTTTTAGCCAATGGCCTTCTTAAATAAAAACCAATTTTCCCGGCCTGCATTGCAGTTAGGTGTGCCCATGTGTCTAAGTTCTGGACAACAGGGTAAATGGTGTATACTTGTAGGGACTACCCTTAAACAAAGGGCCTTCTGCTCTTCCTCCTGTCCGTCCATCTTGCTAGCCAGAATGGAGATATCATGGATGGTGGAGCCACAAGACAGAAGAAATCTGGAGAGAGGTTTATGGAACATGCCTGCATTAAAATTCTATCTTGGTTAAGCCACTGTAACTTAGCAAATTCAACCAATGCAGATGTCCCGCAGAGCCTGTCGCTTTGGACAGATTTGGCAGTCATCAATAAAAAGAAAGGTCTCCTGGATGAAGGCTTAGGAAACACAGATGCCCTTCTGTGTCCTCACAGCCCCTGGTAAGTAAGGGGCAGACATCTTTCTATTTCCTTTGCATCCTTTGCCAAATTCTGATTGCTCCCTGGGGCCAGGGCTCCACATGGCCATAAAAGGGTACTTTTAAGAGGACTTAAGGACACCGCATTTCCAAAATAGCAATTATAAATAAAGAAGTAAAAATTCAAACATTACCCTGGAACTTCCTCGATAGAGATGACAAAGCTGATCAAATGCTTGGATTTGCTGTGGATCCAGAACAGGTTCTGAGGTTGCCTGAGAAGTAAAAGCAGTAAGGTTAGTAACATCCATGGACAGCATCTGGACTTGGCCAGTGGTGACACACGATGTGCGGCTTCCTCCATTTCTCTGAAGAAAATCCATGCTACCACAATTAGTGAAAGATATTTTACTGAGCATTAACTAGACATGGACAGGTCCTCTAAGGTACCATGGTGCCAACCCCCAGGCTTACCTGTCTATAGACCCTTTCCCCAGTGTGCTCTCTAATTTCCTGTTCTGACCAGCTTCCTTTAGGGCTTCTTGATTCCTCTTTGCTTTTACTCTACAGAGAAATTTAGCTCCATCCAGCCCTGCCTTCCTGTATCCATCACTAAGTATACCCAGCAAAGATGGCCCTTTGTTGTGGTAGTGGGGGATCATTTTATAGGAGAAATCATGTAATTTTCCTGTGTCATTATAAAGCTGGAAGCTATGTATGGGGTTACAAGCTTGGACTATAGCTTTTTAGAAGAGGTGAACTCTAACATTTCTATAGCAGTGTTGTGGTGGAACATGCCAATACTGTGGTTCTACTCTTGGTGGATCTGATCCAACTCATACCTCAGAGAAGATAGGGGGTCCTGTAGGGTGCAGCTATAGGCTTTGGAGTCAGAAGTAAATTGGAATACCAGTTTCTGACACTATCCTGCTGTATGATCTTAGGCAAGTCACTTCTCTAAGCCTCAGTGCCATTGCCTATAACTGAGAGAGGATAATGCTTCCTTTAGGAGGTCACTGAAAATTAAATTACATGAATACATATTTAAAATGTTCTTAACTTACCTGGTACCTCACAAGGGCTCAGTATATGCTAGCTTATTCTTACATTTAGAGATATCCTTAGTTAAATGTTGATTTCAGAAGTATTTTTACATCTATGTATATGACTAGTAAAAAGATCTTTCTTTACTCTGTATTTACTATGAATGCTTTTGGCACACAAAAAAAGTATTACTAAAGACCTAACGTGTGAGGGGGAGGAGGATTTCAATGAGAAAGGGTCTTGGTGGTGACACGAATGCCACTCTATGAGAAAGTGCTGTCATGTCCATATTTTTTCCCCAAGAAGGATCTGAACTTGAAAAAAAGATTTATATAAGAAGTTATGTCCCAGACAAGAAAAAGCTGAAGGAGTTCATCACTACTAAACCGTTATAAGAATTGTTAAAGAGATTCTTTAAGAAGAAAAGATCAATAATATGAATAAGAAAATATAAGAAAAATTTTCACTGACAAATGCAAACAGTAAAAGGAGTGAGTCATCTGCCCTGGCTGGCGTAGCTCAGTGGATTGAGTGCGGGCTGTGAACCAAAGCATTACAGGTTCGATTCCCAGTCAGGGCACATGCCTGGGTTGCAGGCCATGGCCCCCAGCAACCGCTCATTGATGTTTCTCTCTCTCTTTCTCCCTCCTTTCCCTCTCTAAAAATAAATAAATAAAATCTTTAAAAAAAAAAGCAGCCAGTAATCTAACTCTGAAGCTGTTACAGAGGTTAAAAGGCAAAAATAGGAAGATCATGCGTAATTACAAAAATAAGAGATACACACAAACACACAAAATAACTATAAAAGAATGACAAGAACATGACTGTGGAGGAGGTGAGTAAAAATTGTAGTGATTTTAATATGTGTTCGAACTTAAGTGACCACCAACTTAAAACAGACCGTATAAATGTAGCGTGATACACATGAAGCACATGGTAGCAGAAACCAAAAACTGACAAGAGATAAACAAGAAGAGAAAAGAATCCAAACATAACAGTATAAAAAGGTATCAACATACAAGAGAATAAGGAACAGGAAAGAGCTACAAGAACAATCAAGTCAATTAATAAAATGGCAATAACTACATACCTTTCCATGATTACTTTAATTGTAAATGGACTAAGTGTTCATATCAAAAGACAGAGGGAAGCTGAATGGATTAAAAAAAAAGAACCTTATATATGTTGACTACAAGAGACGTACTTCAAATTGAAAGACATACAGACAAAGTAAAGGAATGAAAAAAGATATTTCATGTAAATGGAAATGACAAAACAGCTGGGGTAGCAATACTTACATAAGACAATATAGACTATAAAATAAATGTAGCAAGAGACAAAAGGCATTTCATAATGATAAAGGGATCAATCCAACAATAGTATATAAATAACTCTTGTAATCATCTATGCATCCAATGTAGGAGTACCTAGATATATATTAATGGACATAAAGGGGGAGATCAACAATAATACAATAACAGTAGGGGACTTTAACTCTCCATTAACATCAATGGATAGATCGACCAGATGGAAAAGAAAGGAAACAGTGGCCCTAATGACACATTAGACCAGATGGATTTAATTGGTAATTTTAGAACATTTCACCCCAAAGCAGCAGAAAATTCTTTTCAAGTGCACATGGAATACTGTTCAGGATATAGGAAAACATTAGGCCACAAAACAAGTCTCAATAAATGTAAGAAGACTGCAATTGTATCAAACAATTTTTCTAAACACAATGGTATGAACTAAAAATCAATTAGAAGAAGAGGACTGAAAAATACAGAAACACGGAGATTAACTAATATGTTACTAAGAAATGAATGGGTTATCAATGAGATCAAGAAAGAAATCAAAAGATACCTTGATACAAAAAAGAAAAAAGGACCCCATATCTATGGGACATGGCCAAAGCAGTCTAAGAGGGAGATTCATAGCAATACAGGCCTACCTCAAAGAACAAGAAAACTTGAACTATCCAACCTTATACCTAAAGGAGCTAGAAAAAGAAAAAATAAAGCCCAAAGTGAGTAAAAGGAAGGAAACCATAAAGATCACAGTAGAAATAAACAAAATGGAATGTAAAGAAAAGATCAATTAAACCAATAGCTGGTTCGCTAAACAGATAAATGAAATGGATAAACCTTTAGTCAGAATTATCAGAAAAAAAAGAGAGATGACCCAAGTTACATAAGAAATGAGATAAGAGAAATAAAAACCAACACCACAAAAATACAAAGGATTATAGGAAAATACTATGAACAACTTTATGCTAAGAAATTGGACAACTTGGAAGAAATGGATAAATTCCTAGAAACATACAATCTTCCAAGACTACACCAGGAAGAAACAGAAAGTCTGAACAGACTGATAACTGCTAATGAAACTGAATCAGTAATAAAAACTCCCAACAAACAAACGTCCTGGACCAGATGGCTTCACAGGCGAATTTTACCAAACTTTCGAAGAAGAATTAACACCTATCCTTATCAAACTATTCCAAAAATTGAAGAGGAGGGAAGGCTCCCAAACTCAGTTTCTGAGGCCAGCATTACCCTATTACGAAAACCAGATAAAGAAACTACAAAGAAAGAAAATATAGGCCAATATCCATGACGAATACAGATGCAAAAATCCTCAACATAATATTAGCAAACTGAATTCAGCAATACATTTAAAAGATCATTTAACATGGTCAAGAGGGATTTATTCTTGGTACTCAACGTTGGTTCAATATTTGCAAAGCAGTTAACATGATACACCACATAAACAAAATGAAGGATAAAAATCATGTATCAGTGGGTACAAAGAAAGCATTTGACAAAATCCAATACCCATTTATAATAAAAACTCAGCAGTGGGGATAGAGGAAACATACCTCAACATAATAAAGGCAGTATGTGACAAACTCACAGCTAACATATTTAATTGTGAAAAGCAGAAAGCTTTTTTCCTTAAGATCAGGAACAACACAAGGATGTCCACTTTTATACCACTTTTATTCAATACAGTATTGAAGTCCTAGCCACAGAAATGAGACAAGAAAAAGAAATAAAAAATTCCCTAACTGGTTTTATTTCTTTTTACATACATACATACATACATACATAAATAAATAACTGGTGTGGCTCAGTTGGCTGGACATCATCCTGCAAACTGAAGGGTCACTGGTACGATTCTCGGTCAGGGCATGTGACTCGGTTGCAGGCCAGGTTCCTGGTTGGGTGTGTGAGAGAGGCAACTAATTGATGTTTCTATTGCACATTGATGTTTCTCTCCCTCTCTTTCTCTCTCCTCCTCCTTCTCTCTAACAATAAATAAAGTCTTAAAAAAAAAAAGAAATAAAATGCATCCAAATTTGAAAGGTAGAAGCAGAACTGTCATTATTTGCAGATGACATGATATTGTATATAAAGAGCCCTAAAGAGTCCCCCCAAAACTATTAGAATAAATGAATTCAGTAAAGTAGGATACAAAATTAATATTTAGAAACCAAGTGCATTTTTATACACCAATAATGAACTATCAGAAAGAGTAAAGAAACAATTCCATTTACAATTGCATCAAAAAGAATAAAATACCTAGGAATAAGTTTAACTAAGATGGTAAAAGGCCTGTGCTCTAATAACTGTAAGACAGTGAAGAAAGAAAGTGAAGACCATACAAATAAATTGGAAGGATATACTGTGCCCATGGATTGGAAGGATAATATTTTTTAAATGATTGTACTGTCTACCCAAAGCAATCTACAGATCCAATACAATTCTTACCAAAATATTAATGACATCCTCAGAACTAGAACAAATAATCCTAAAATGTACATGAAGCGAGAAAAGACCATGAAATGTCAAAGCAGTCTTCAGAAAGAACAAAGTTGGAGGTATCATGCTATCTGATATCAAACTATAAGGCTATAATAATCAAAACAGCATGGTACTGTCATAAAAGACAGACACATACATCAATAGAACAGAACAAAGAGCCCAACTAATCTATGATAAAGGAGGCAAGATTATACAATGGGCTAAAGACAGTCTCTTTAATAAATGATGTTGAGAAAACTACAGATACAAATAAATGACACTAGACCACTTGCTTACAACACATACAAAAATAAACTCAAAATGGATTAAAGACTTAAATGTAAAACCTGAAACCATAAAACTCCTAAAATAAAACATAGGCAATAAATTCTTTGACATTGCTCTTAGCAATATATTTTTGGATATTTCTTTCCAGAAAAGGGAAACAAACAAACAAAACAAATGGGGTTACATTCAACTAAAAAGTTTTTCCACAATGAAGGAAACTATCAGCAAAACAAAGAAACAACTTACTGAATGAGAGAAGATATTCACCAATGATACATCTTTTAAGTGGTTAATATTCAAAATTTATAGAGAACTCATACAACTTAAGACCAAAAAAACCCAAACAATCCCATTAGAAAATGGGTAGAGGACCTGAACAGACAGTTCTTCAGAGAGGACATACAGATGGCCAATACACATGAAAAGATGCTCAACATCACTAATCATCTGTGAAATGCAAATTAAAGCCACAATGAGATATCACCTCACACCTGCCAGAATGGTTATCATCAATAAATTAATATGTAAGTGTTGGCGAGGGTGTGGAGAAAAGGAAACCCCTGTGCACTGTTGGTGGGCTTGTAAACTGGTGCCACCATGGAAAACAGTTAGAAGGTTCCTCAAAAAACTAAAAATAGCAGTACCACATGGACCAGCAATTCCACTTTGGGGTATGTATCTGAATAAAATGAACACTAATTTGAAAAGATACATGCATCCCTCTGTTCACCACAGCACTATTTACAATAGCCAAGTGTCCACTGGTGGGTCAATGGATACAGATGACATGGTACATATATACAATGCAATATCACTCGGCTAAAAAAAGATGAAATCTTACCATTTGTGACAACATGGTTGGACCTAGAGGATACTATGCTAAATGAGATAAGTTAGAGAAAGACAAAAAAAAACCATATAATTTCACTTATATGTGGAACCTAAAAAACAAAATAAACCAATAAGTAGAAACTCATAGACACAGAACACAAATTGATGGTCACCAAATGGAAGGGGGTGGGGTGGGTGAAAAAGGTGAAGGGATTGAGAAGTACAGAGGGTGGTTATGAAACAGTCATGGGGATATGAAGTATGGCCCAAGAAATATAGTCAATAACATTGTAATAACTGTGTACGGTACCAGGTGGGTACTAGACTTATCAGGAGGATCACTTCATAAATTATCTAAGTGTCTAACCGCTATGCTGTACACTTGAGACTAATATAAAATACTGTTGAATATCAACTGTAATTGGAGAAAACCCCACTAAGGTAGGAGAGTTTTCCTGCATGCAATAAAACTAAAAAGGGATAAAGATTATATCTGGAAAAAAAAGAGGTTATGTAAATTTAATATGTTTTCCAGGAAGGACTTTGCTTCTTCTCCTCAAATTTTTCACTACCTCTAGGGAAATAAACCTACAAAGAGCTAAGAGAATGGAAAGCAGTCAGTAGTGCCAGCCTAAAGTGAAATGATCTCATAGCCCCACCTCCTGTTTTTTAGGTCCAGAAAGCAGCTGTTAGAGAGGAGGCTGACAGCTCATGAGCTTCCAGAGCCCCACAGTGGTGCCCCAAAGAAAATGTCAAGGATCTGGAGACCAGCTCAGGGTGTAGTCGCCTTAGTTCTTCTTGGTGCTCTCACTGATGTGGGGACAGCTGAATGTGGGGATGGATTGATGGAAGTCCTGAGAAGGGCAGTGTGACCCAAGACAGCAGCCAGAAAGAGAAAAGGATGGGACCCTCAGGCTCTGCTTTTCATCCTGTTAGATTCCCATCTCTAGGTCTCCCAAATCCATGGAGAATCGTTCTCTGATCTGAAAATGTTTAAAGTTGCATTGACACTTAAAAATATTACTTCTCTTAGTATAATTTTGTAGGAAGCCTGATCATATTCTTGGAGAGAAAATGTGCGGGGTATCACATTTCTGAGAGATACTTAGTAAAACACTCAGGATTTAATCTCCTAAAGATGATCAGAAGGTTTAGGAAATATTATAAACCTAACACAAACAAAGCAAAAAGAAAAAAGAATATGTTTGAGAGCCTTAACAATATAAAACATGGTCTTGCCCCCTTGGTTTTCCTAATCCCTTCCATACTCCTAGCACCAACTAGGGAGTGGGTGGGTTAAGGAAAAGGATGATCCATGACTTTCACTGGCCATTCAAACATCAGCTGTGGGGCCAGCCACCCACCCAGTCCATTTGACATGGGCCCAGCCATCCTGACCTCGACTTTTCTTATCCCTGGTTGCTCTGTGATAAGGCTTACAAGGAAGCCCAAATGGAAATAAGTCAGGAATATACCAAGTAAGGCACTGGGGAGGTGGGGTGGGTAAGGCAGTTTAATTACAAAGGTTGGAAAGGCCAAGTTAGCAAATGATAAAGCAGCAGGAGCAAGAAATAGTGTCCTAATGGAGGTGCTTTTGTAAAACAGCCCTTTGCCTTGGAGGGATATTGTAAGAAAAAATCTCATGCAATGAACTATTGTACTTCTTACAAAAAATGTTAGATGGTACAGGCCACCTGTGACAACCCACTAAAAAATTCCCATTAGACCCTGCACCAAGAAAAGCTGTATTGGACATTGCAGACCAGCAATTTTCAAGTGGTGTGCCACAAGAATTTCTAAAACATGCCACACCTGACTATTCAGTCAGAGGCACTGACCTCATTTCCTTTCCACCGTCAAAGAAAAAAATGCCAATAGGCAACATAATAGCTGTCTGATATGAATGAATCAAAATTATACCTTTTTTGTCAGATTGGCAAAAATTTATTTTTTGGTGTTCTGCAGAATTTTAGTAATTAGTTTATGTGAGAAGGAAAAGGTAGAAAGTCACTGCTGTAGACTTGTTACTAATTATGTTGTCTTTTTGGCTTTTGTCACTAGGGAACTCAGGGCTAAATGATTGACTACCTTTAACTAGGAACTGCTTAGAACTTGGTGGCAGATGTGTGTGTGCTATTATAACCTGGTTTTATATTATTTTCCACAAACACAGTTTTTTTAAAAAAATCTAGATTTCCTCATTTATTTTATCCTATTGGATATATTTTGGAAGTCAACTCAAATTGTTGGGGAAAATGAAGGTCATGTTAGTTCATAAATAGAAAGTGCTACTGTTAAAAATAGAATCACGCTTTCATCCCCTGGGGAAATGCAGACGGCACCAGGTGAGAGGCTCCAGCCCCTGAGAGTTTGCTCACTGAGGCAGAAAGAACAGGAGCCTCTGTGATGGTCCAACCCATGTTTTCTGATGCAGCGCTTCTAAAAGTTTAACGTGTGTAAGAATCACTGAGAGGTCCTGTTAAAACGCAGGTTCTGGTTAGTATGTCTGGAGCAGGGTCTGAGATTCGGCATGTCTAACGCAGTGCTAATCGGTAGTGATAGAGGAGCTGGGGGGTGGGGGCTGGAGTCTTCCTTGTCCTTACTGAGTCTTAATGGTAACAGGACACTCTCAGGTTATGGGTGTTTTGCCTCCTCTTGACTCAGCTGTACCAAAGGAACCAACCAATTGGCACTTATTTTTTCTAAGTTACCCTGATCAGGTATGTTGCTTTCAACACTCATGGAGTTCACATGCATCTTGGCAGGTGTAAGAAAATTGAATAAGAATGTTTCTGCCACATGGTTCTTTTAAAGTGTTACTGAATTGTAAGCACTACATCTACTTTACTAAATAAATAAACAGGATTATATAAATTGAGGAAGAGAAGGATAAGAGACTTGGCCAATGTGAATAAAAATTTTGCAACCAACTAAGCATCATAACTGGGGCCTCTACCTTATAAACTCTAGTCCTGGGGGAAAAGCTGGAGTAGCGGAACCAACTGGTAAGGGTGCATGTGCATACACACACTCCAACATGACACACCCAGGTGGGTGTGCAGGGGTGGCTTACCACGATCTTATTCCACTTCTAGATCCTTACTCCTTGGAGACACCATGAGAAGGGGTCTCCAACAACGACACCCTTCAGAAATTGAAAAATGTGGTCGTTCAGCTTGTGAAATAACTGGAGGTGGCACATCCTTTCTTATAACAAGCCATCAACATGGGCAGCCAGACGCTGAACTGGGGCCAGTGCTGGGCTGCCCGGGCTGCTTCTGGAAGCAGTCGCTGCAGGACGGGGGCCCTATTCGTGGTCGGCCACACCATCTCTGTGGTAAAGTGGCTGAAGACAAGTCACGTGAGGTGAAACGAGAGAGCTATTTGTAGACATGCCAAGGACCTAGTAGATGCTAACCTGTCTTAAACTCCTTCGAGTACGAGTTTTTTTTCTTTTGTTTGTTTTTTAATCAATAAATGACCAGGCAAGCATTTCTGTATTCTCCATGGTTCTATGGGCTTGAAAAGCTGGGTGCAGTGGGCACGAGGGGAGGGCCTGGGCCCTGGGAAGGCAGCTGGGGTACCAAGGCCTGTTTAGCTGGTTCACACCCTGTGTAGGCCCCTGGCCTGTCACCTCCAGGCATTGTGAGCTGGGATCCTGTTCTGTGGTTCAATGAGTAGTTCTCGAGTCCCTACTGTATTAGGCCTGGGGTACAAAGGTGATTAATTCGAGAGGAGTTTAATGTCTTACAGATTCTGGGACATTCGAAGTCCACAAAAAGACTGCACCTTCTCAGTGTTGATGAGCAAAGCTCGAGAGGTCACTGAGGTATAACTCTGTCCTGCATATTTGCCAGTGCGGGCCTTGTTTCAAACGTACTCTCACATTAACCCCAAAACCCATCAGAATGCCCCTGAAATGACAGCATTTGGGATCCAGACTAGACTCTCGCACATGATGAGACCTGGAAGCCTCGGCTCTGGCCTCTCTCTAGAACACTGTCTCTGAGAGCCCTGGTCCTGTCTGTAGATCGGCTTCCGCCCGACCCGTCCTTCACTGTGTGGCACTCGCTGTAGTGCAGTGATCTGTTCATCTTCTCCCCGTTAGACTGCGCACAGCTTGGACGTGGACCAATCCATCTTTCCATTCCCACTGCTCTACACCCTGTGGCAGGTATTCGACAGCATCGGCTGAGTAACCCCATGGCCCGGTTTATTCAGAACTGTCCATTTCAGGTACCAGAGCAAGTAGCCACTTGCTCTCCTGGTCTAGTGTGAAATTGCCAACATTCATCTTCCTACTTTCAAGAACCTGGATTACATAAAGATTCTTTGTGATTTATGGCATGTTTGTCCTCTGTCTCAGTGAAAATATCTATTTTATTTTAGTCAATTCACTGTTGGGGGAAGTATTATTTTTAAAATATCAGAAAACCAAAGGCTTGGTATAAGTACTTATACCAACCCTTTTAAAAAGGTAGGGGAATTTACCACAAGAGCAGGACCTGTTCAGAGCCTTTCTGTGGTTGCCCAACACTTCCCAGTGCAGAGCACTCCACCCAGTGTGACCCGGGCTGCTGGGCGGCAGGGCCTGCTTTCCAGGGGCTGGGACACTGCAGCAGTTGGGTGAGAGCCTGTGTTCTTAGTGCAGGGGTTCCCAACCTCCGGGCCGTGGGCTGGTACTGGTCTGGGCCTGTTACAAACTGGGCTACACAGCAGGAGGTGAGCTTGAATCACCCTGAAACCAAACCCCACAGTCCATGGAAAAACTGTCTTCCACAAAACCGGTCCCTGGTGCTAAAAAGGTTGGGGATTGCTTTTCTTGTGTACATCTGCCCAAGCCCAAACCCTGGTGTTGCCCGTCACCCAAACTATACTATGTAAATAATCCACTCTCTCAGCAGGGTACTCTCAGGTTTTTTTGTTTGTTTGTTTTTGTAATAAAGCCCAGCATGCTGTAAGGTCTCACTAAGTGTTGCTAACTGGAAGGCATAGGAGGTCTCGTAGGCATTGCACGCAGAGCCAGTCTGCTTGGGACCCTGGCCACATATACGTATTCTAATGTGGCCCCCAAAATGAAAAACAAGGAGACATCGGAGCAAGCACTGACAAAATCAGCAAACCTGGCAATGAAAGGGATGGGTGGATGCTGCAGAAGAGAGAGAATGGGAGACAGGGCAGAAAGCTTCATGAAAATGGTAGCAGGACAGGGCCCTTGTCAGTCCCACTGTGCACACAGAGCAACTGTGAGATGCCTACCTGCTGGTCAAATGGATGAAGGGGTGGGAAGGGCAAGCAAGTAGATTCTTTACTTCTTACACATTCCCTAGACTGTTCATAAGCCCTCCGCAATGCAGTAAGAGCACATGGCATGGCTTCTGACAGGTTCCACTGGGATCTGCACCAACCAGCTGAATGGTTCTGGCCAAGTTACTCAGCTTCTCTCAGCCTGGTTTCTTTATCTGTAAAGCCTACTCTGCAGAATTGTTGTGAGGATTAGAGATAATGTATGGGCCTGGTGCCTATTTGATGTTGAATAAATGGCAGTGATTACTGGATTACTGTGACTGTTTTATCTGCACTCATGGGAGAAGTGCCTGGAAGAAAGAACAATGGGCTGAGAAGCAGCAAGCCTAGCTCTGGGTCTGTCTCAGCTCCGTGTACAACCTGAGAGTTCACTTCGCTCCTCAGTCTGTGTTCGGATTTACCCGAGGGCGATGCCACCTTGGATCACACTACCATCCAGGGAAGATGTGGCCACCATGAGGTCGTGTGCATTTTTTTAGTGCATGGAAGTTCAAGTATGATGAGACTACACTGAAGCTGATCATGGCTCTTATTGCATAATCCAAAGCAGGCAGACTAGGGCAAGCAACTAGAGAGACTGTCACAAAGACTCACGATAGCCCTGAAGAGAAATAATAGATTCAGTCCAAGATGCTGTAGGGAAAAATCGATTTGCCAGATCAGTATCAGGCATAAAACAAAAGCGGGAAAAACGACATTTGAGCATGATCTCAGCTTGGACATCTGTAAACACAAAGCACCCATCCCAGTACTCCCAGGCCATCTACCCTACCAGCATAGAATTGATTAGGAGTGATTTTCTGGTGGGAAAAGAAAGAAAACCACATTTAAAACTATCTGCTAGTGCAAATTTATTTCTTCCTATATAATGAAGTCCAGTGATAAGAGCTGAAAATTAAACTGTAGCTGCACATCATGGGGAAGAAACACTGACAGTGCTTAAATGACCTTGTAATGCATTAAAGGAAATCCGGTGGAAAATTAGGTCCTGATAATCTAGGAGAGCCCCAAGGAGAAGGACGCTGGGCAAACAGCACACCAGCACATTTCAAAGCTCAGTGACTCACAGACATGGTGGAAGTGAGAGCTGTGATTACATCCGCTGGAAGGAAGAAAACAAACAAACCAGGGCTTTCAGGACCCACAGACCTCTTTACCAGCTCATCAAGCTTCGAGAAAGGAAAACCACCATGATCCACTGCCACCCTTAAGGCTGGGTTCCTAGGAATAGGAATAATACTAGTCCCAAGTGTTACTGGAAGGGGGGACCTGGCCCTAAGCGGGTCTGCGTAGGGCCATCTAGTATTGTGCAGATTCTTGACTTTGTGCAGGAAAGATTTCACAACACAAGTGCAGGTGATTTTTAGAGGACATTTATGGCTTACTAAGAAGTCAGAGAAAAGGGGCTTTGGGGACAGGGTTGGGGGGTTAGCCTGGGACAAGCTGCTGCTTGCTGCCCATTGTTCCTTGGCTGCAAGCCTAGGGGGGTCCCTTAGGTTTTAGGAGATGCACCCCTATGGGGGAAGAAGAGGGGCAGGGAAAGGCGGGAACACATTCCTGGAGGGATCACTCACAGGAGGACCTTCATTTTCAGGGTTTCAAAGGCTGGGAGTTTAGGGGAAGACTTGCAAAGCATCTCATAGAATATTTATCTGCTTTATGCTGATGTCCCAAAATGAGGTTTATTCCCTTAACTTCATCTGTTCTTGGGTGTGGTTGGCAAATGGCATTGATTGGATTTCTGCTATCTATCTCCCTGAGTAGAGTGATTTAAGCTATTTACCCTCTGGTTGGGAGAAGTACAAACCACTTACTCTTTTTTAAAAAAGTGTATTTTATTGATTATGATAGTACAGTTGTCCCAAATTTTCTCCCTTTGCCCCTTCTGCTCAATACCCCCCTTCCCTCCAGCATCCTTCACCCTTTAGTTCATGTCCATGGGTTATGCATATAAGTTCTTTGGTGTCTCCATTTCCTATACTATTCATAATATCCCCCTGTCTATTTTATACCTACTAATTATGCTTTTTAATCCCTGTACCTTTTCCCCAGTTCTCCTCTTTCCCCCTTCCAGCTAACAACCCTCCAAATGATCTCCATATCTATGATTCTGTTTCTGCTCTGTTTGTTTGCATAATTTTTTTTTTTTTTTTGGCAAGGGGAAGGGGTTCAGTTGTTGATAGTTGTGAATATGTTGCCTTTTTAACGTTCCTAGTTTTGATCTTTTTTCCTTAAATAAGTCCCTTTAATATTTCATGTAACAATGGCCTGGTGATGATGAGCTACTTTAGCTTTACCCTGTCTGGGAAGCACTTTAGCTGCCCTTAGCGTCTAAATGATAGCTTTGCTGGATAGAGCAATCTAGATTGTAGGTCCTCGCTTTTCATCACTTTGAATACTTCTTGCCTGTCCCTTCTTGCCTGCAAAGTTTCTTTTGAGAAATCAGCTGACAGTCTAATGGGCACTCTTTTGTAGGTTACTTTGCTTTTTTCTTGCTGCTTTTAAGATTATCTCTTTATCTCTAATCTTTGGCATTTTAATTATGATGTCTTGGTGTGGTCTTCTTGGGGTCCTTCTTGTTTGAGGACTCTCTGTGCTTCCTAGACTTGTGTGTCTATTTCCTTCACCAAATTAGGGAAGTGTTCTTTCAAGTAAGTTTTCAATTTCTTGCTCTTCCTTTTCCTCTTCTGCAGCATCCTTATGATTTGAATGCTGGCATGTTTGGAGATGTACCAGAGTCTTCTTATACTATCCTTGTTTTTTTTCATTTTTCTGTTTTGGTTGAATGTTTATTTTTTCCTTATGTTCCAAATGGCTGATTCAAATCTCAGCTTCCTTCCCTTCACTGTTGGTTCCCTGGGATTTTTCTTTATTTCACTTAGTGTAACCTTCATTTCTTCCTTTATGTTATTGCCTTCCTTTACTTGATGAGTTCTTTAAGCATCCTGATCACCAGTGTTTTGAACTCCGTATCTGATAGGTTGGCTATCTCTGTTTTGTTTAGTTCTTTTTCTGGAGTTTTATTCTGTTCTTTCATTTGGGACATATTTCTTTGCCTCCTCAATTTGGTAGCCTCTCTGTGTTTGTTTCTATGTGTTTGTTCCTATGTGTTTGAGCCAGTTTGACTTCCTGTAAAAGGTACCTGTAAATTATGTGGGGCAAAGCCTTAGGTAATCGCCACGATGGGGCAACCCACGTCACCGCTTTGTGGTGCTGTGTGTAGGGAGGGGTGGAGAGGGGGACTGTGTGGCTGCCTGGATTCTGGGAGTTTGCCCGGCACTCTTCCCATTTCTAATCACTTCACCCAGTCCCCATATGTGACTGGTGTCCTTCCAGCAGTTGCCCTGGTGTTGAATCCCAGAGTGGGTGGGTTTGTATATGTTTTAAGACCATGTGGACCCTTTAAGTGAAGTTTTCTGAAAATCTGGCAGTTTCTCCCACTGCCCAACCCCCACTGGTATTTACAGCCAGAAGTTATGGGGATTTATCTTCCTGGCACTGGAACCCTGGGCTGTGCTATCTGGCCTGAGCTGGGATCACTTGCTCCCAAGGTGTCCTTCCCGCTTTTTATCTACTACACGTGAATGTGGGACTGCCTGTGCTTGTTCTGCCACCACCTCTCTGCACCTCACCATGCCTCCTCAGCTCTCCATCCCATCTCCACATCTCCACCCCTCTTATTTGTCTGGATGATTCTGGCTTCTTTAAAGTCACACTAGCATATGAGAAGGTCAAACCTAGTTTGTGAGACATGGGAAAACTGACAATTCTGCAACATGACTGTTGGTCTTTTCTGCTTTCTAAGAGCCTTTTACTGGCATTTCTGGCATTTGTTGGTAAATAGGGGTGGAAGTGGAGTAAGTAGTATGAGTAGAATGAGAACCATTTTCCCACTTTTTTCCCTGCTCACCACTGGCCTCACTTTCAAATCTTTTTTTACATCCATTATAGGCCTCAGTCAGACTTTTGCCACCTTAACCCAAGCTGTTTCAAACTAGAGGTCCTTAATATTTAATGATTTTGCCTTAAGTGAAACTGTGGCTTCAGAGATGAGAGTGAAGTCACACTCTCCCCCTCCCCCCACAGCAAACAGAAAACACCTTTCCTAAAATTCCCATCCACAACACAGTCTGCTCTCAGACAGAACCTGACTTCTCACACACCCTCATTACCCAAGACATCAAAACTCTCAGTAGGTTACAGTTAATAATGAACTAGGTAATGAAATAATAAAAACATCTCTTGAGATTTCACTTAGGGTAGTAATCATAGCTCTAGAGTAACCAGCTCTAAAGGAAGAGAGTGCTTGAAGTTGGAGAGGGTGAAAGGCCAGACCTTTAATACTACAATGGAAAAGAAATAACACAGTGATTTTTCACAGAAGTAGGAAGAAAATGCTGGTTTTGTAAGACACGAGAAGGAGGAGTAACCACCAGCATCACAGCAGCTAATAGTAACTGAGCAAGTAATTACTATGTGCTAGCTATTGTTGTAAGCACTGCACCCGTATTATCTCATTTAGTCATCACAAAAATGCTAGGGGGTCAGTACCTTTGTTCGCCTTATTTTACAATAGAAGAAACTACGGTCCTAGATTCTGAGATCTGAATTTGGGCAGCCCATTTCCAGAGGTTTCTTTCCCTTGCCATGCTCTTGGTATTAGTCTGGAAAAAGGCTGACAGAAAGTCACTTTCAAGGGACAGAAAAGGCTGTGTCAGCAGGAAACTAGGAATAGCTAGGAGTCAAAGTCCCTATGCCATGCACTTGAAACACTGATGGCCCAACTCCATTCTGGGCATCCTTGTGATTCTGCTTTCTAGTTAAGGAAACTCATCTCATCAGGCTTGTGAAACCTCAATAAAAGACCCAGAAGAGAGGGAGCAGCTGATGAAAATGAGCTACAGCTATTAGTATCCTGCTTAAAAATGAATTTCAGAGGCCTGGGCTGAAGAAGCCCAGTGAGAGCCAATGATGTTAAGAAATGTGCTGAGGAAACCAGAGTTACAGCCAAGATGGAGGCATAAGTAGAAATGCTTCACTTCTCTGCACAACCAAAAGGATGAAAACCAATTTAAAAACCAAAAACAACCATAACTGCCAGAAAAATCAAACTGCATGGAAGTCTGACAACCAAGGAGCTAAAAAGAAGAAACATTCATCCAGACTGGTAAAAGGAACAGAGACGGGCAGCCAAGGCAGAGAGGATGCATGGCACGGCAGCCAACCGGGCAGACGAGGCAGCAGCTGGAGGATGGGATTTCCCAAATTCGAGTGTCGATAAGCCAGGAGGAATGACTGGGGAGTAAGACAAACCGTACAACCCAGCGTTCCAGTGCCGGAATCTAAAGCCTGAAAACCTCTTGCTTTAAAAAACTGTGGGGGCTGTTGCATGGGAGAAACTCCCAGTCTCACAAGAGAGCCCATTGGAGAGACCCACAGGGTCCCAGAACCTACACAAACCCACCCACCCAGGAATTAGCACCTGAAAGGGCACAATCCACTTGTAGAAAGTGAGGGAAGTGACAGAAAGTGGGGTGAGAGCCAAGCAAGTGGCACTGTTCCCTCTCTGACCCCTCCCCCACATACAGCACCACAATGCAGCAAAGTGGGTTGCCCTGCCCTGGCGAATAGCTAAGCCTCCACCCTTTACAATGTAACAGCTGCACCAAGACAAAAAAATATGGCCCAAATGAAAGAACAGATTAAAACTCCAGAAAAAGAACTAAGTGACGAAGAGATAGACAACCTAGCAGATGCAGAGTTTAAAACACTGGTAGTCAGGATGCTCATAGAAATGACTGAATTCAGTTGCAAAATGAAGGTTATGAAGAATGAAATAAAGGAAAATCTACAGGGAACCAACAGTGAAGGGAAGGAAACTGGGATTCAAATAAACGACTTGGAACAAAAGTTAGAAATCAATATTCACCCAGAACAGAATGAAGAAACAAGAATTCAAAAAAATGAGAAGAGGCTCAGGAACCTCTGGAGCAACTTCAAATGTTCCAACATCTAAATCATAGGGGTGCCAGAAGATCAAGAAATTGAAAACTTATCTGAAAAAATAATGAAGGAGAACTTTCCTAATCTGGCGAAGGAACTAATATATAGGCCAGGATGCTCAGAGTCCCAAAGAAGTTGGATCCAAGAAGAAACACACCAAGACACATCATAATTAAGTTACCCAAGATTAAAGATAAGGAGAGAATCTTCAAAGCTACAAGAGAAAAGGAGGCAGTTACCTACAAAGGAGTCCCCATGAGGCTATCAGCTGATTTCTCAAAAGAAACCTTACAGGCAAGAAGGAGCTGGGAAGAAGTATTTGAAGTCATGAAAAGCAGGAACCTACATCCAAGATTACTTTATCTAGCAAAACTATCACTTAGATTGGAAGGGCAGATAAAGTGCTTCCCAGACAAGGTCAAGTTCAGTATCATCAAGCCCTTATTATATGAAAGGTTAAAGGGACTTATCTAAGAAGAATAAGATCAAAACCTATGAACAGTAAAGTGACAACAAACTCACAACTATCAACGACTGAACCTAAAAAACAAAAGCAAAGTAAACAACTAGAACAAGAAGAGAATCATGGAAATGGAGACCACAAAGAGGGTTATTAGCAGGGAGGGGAAGAGAGGAGAATGAGGGGGAAAAGGTACAGGGAATAAGAAGCATAAATAGTAGATACAAAATAGACAGGGGGAGGTTAAGAATAGTATAGAAATGGAGAAGCTGAAGAACTTATATGTACAACCCATGGACATGAACTAAGTCGGGGGGAGGGAATGAGAGGGTGAAAGAGTGCAGGGCGGAGGGGGATAAAGGGAAGAAAAAATTGGGACAACTGTAATAGCATAATCAATAAAATATACTTAAAAAAAAGAAAAAAAAATGAAACCAGAAAAAAAAAGAAGCTCAGGACAACCTGAGTCCCAGGAGTGGCTGGTGAGGTTCTCAGCCATGTGAGCCGGAGGAAGAAGGGTGTCTCCCAGGCTGCAGGAGTTCCATCTGCCCTTAACCCCAGAGGAACTGTGGAAAAGTGGAGGAGTGAATCCAGTATGTTGTGCATGAGCTCCTGTCCATCAGGAAGCTTCTGTCGCAGGCTGGAGCATTTCAGGCTGCCTTCTAAGCCCAGGGGCCTTTGGCTATACTGGCGTACTTTGATACTGTCCATTAGCATTCTACACCACTTTTGGAATATAGATCCTGGCCTCAAGGAAGATGCCCAGAAATTCCTAATAAAAGTACTATCCCGCCATGTTCAGGAGCTTCCAGCTATCCTGGATGATGCAACTTTGAGTATATCAGGTAGAGAGAACCACCTAAATGCCCTCAAAATGAACTGCTATGCTGTGATATGCCTCTTGCAATCATTTGAGACCAAGACCAGCCAAACAGTCTTGTGGACCTAGACTCTGGAGAGGAGGGCAAGAAAGCCTGGACCAAGTCAGCCCATGGCTTTGACTGGGAAAAGAAGGGGCAACCAATTCTTCAGCTTTTTATACAGCTGCTCCAGTTGGACATTCATCACCTGTGGAACCACTCAGTAATCGAAGAGAACTTTGTTTGGTTACTGGTGGCTGTTACCACCTTCTGGAGAAACCACCCCCCCACCCCCCGTCATTAGTTGCCGGGAAACCATAATATGCCTGCTTGGCACATAACCGTACCCTCAGTGCCACTGTGAAGATCATCCAGATGCGGCAGCACTTTGAACGCCTGGCACCTGTACTGGCGGCAGCTGTGAGCCTATGGGTTGCTGATTATGGAAGAGCACAGTGGGAGAGACTGTAAGAGAGATTGGACAGAGGTGTCCCCAGGTGCTGAGTTGGGGCCCTTCAAAGGCCAAGGGCTTCGTAGCCTTCTTGACAGAACTAGCAGAATGTATCCTAGCCCTCCCGATGTCCAGCATGTGCATTTTTCTAGATCATCTGGATGGAAACACGTGATGTGCAATGCTGCGCTCGCAGCCATGGCAGAGATGGTACTGCAAGTTCTGAATGGTGATCAGCTGGAGGAAGCAGCCCAAGACACCCGAGACCAGTCCCTGGACAACCTGCAGGCTCATGGCCATAAGTCAGTTTCTTTGTGTGGAGCTGTGTTTTGCAAGTCTTTACCCGAATTGTCCAACAGAAGGCTCCTCACTGACCCACTTCCAAGCAGTGGTGGCCTCAGCAGGGGCCATCTGACAGGTTGGTGCTAGTATGTAAACATGCTATCCAGCTGCTGGCCAGTTTTCCCACCAGTAATCCCTTTCTCTGCAAGCTTCGTGATACCCACCTTGCTGGACCGCTGTAGAAGGAAACCCTGAAATTACGAGATGAGGGCTGAGAGGTAAGCTGCAGCTGCTCTCACAGTGCTGGACCCAGAGGAGGCACAGGAAGCCATCCTGCAAGAGTTGAAGTCTACCTTGCAACAGCTGCTACAGTTCCCCACAAGAAGAAGAGACCACCGAGGAAACTGCTACTACATTGAAGAGGTGAAAGAACTCACCCGTCAGTGGCTTGCCAAAGCCAGTTACAAGCAGGTCATCATTCTCATTCAAGAAGCCCTGGGCCACTTCCAGGGAGTCTGAACCCTTCAGTCATATGGACCTAGAGGAGGCAGAGGAGATCAGGTTCCCAAATCTGTTAGGAACTATCTTCAAAGGTCCAGCTTCCACACAGGCAAAGACTCCCAGGGGTCTGCAGGGAACATGGGCCAAGGACAGACTGACTGTGAAGACGAACCCAATATGTCAGAGCCTGAAAATCCAGGGGAAAGGACGAATTGGTGAAGCAAGAGATGCTGGTGTGGTGCCTGCAGGACACCTATTGCTTCTCTCTGGAGATTACAGAGGCCTTGGGCATCATCAGCAAGATGACGGGTGAAAATACAATCACAGTGGTACAGGAGGTGACTGAATTCTTTGTGATGGCATCCCAATTTGGGGTACCTCAGGCTCTGTTCGGGCTATGCCGCATGCTGCCTCTCATTGGTCTGAGGAGCCTGGTGTCCAGGAAGCTGTGCTTAGTGCCTGCTGCCCACATTACCTCAACCCCAAGGGGACTCTGCCGGAGCCAAGGCCCAGGCTTTGATTCAAAATCTTTCTTTGCTGTTAGTGGGTGCCTTCTTTGAGATTATTCACTGTCTTAAATTCTCGGTGAGTTTGTGCAGAAAGATGAATTGAAACCAGCAGTGACCCGGCTGCTTTGGGAGCGGGCAACTGAGAAGATCCTCTGTTCTCGGCTGGAGTGTTGTTCCTCTGTCATGCCTCTTGGAATGATGTCGCAAGGAAAACCGGAAATCGTGGGAAGTGACTGAGACACTCTGGTGAGGACAGAGCTAGATGAAAAGCTTCTACAGGATGACAGTCTGGCCCAACAAGTGTGCCATGCCATTGCCAACATCTGTGACAGGAGAAAGCCTCCTCTGCACAAGTGTCACCCTCCTTTCCAGCTGCCTCAGGAGCACAGGTTGTTTGAGTGACTACAGGAGATGGTCATGAAAGGCTTTGTCCACCCAGATCCACTCTGGATCCCCTTCACAGAGGTGGCTGTGACCCTCATTTACCAACTGGCAGAAGGCCTTGAGGTAATCCGTGCTCAGATATTGCAGCGATGTGCGAAGCAAGAGAAGCTAGTGGAGAAGGGCACACCGCAGGATGACCTGAAGGAGACACCTGTGCTCCACTTTCCTGTCGAGGAACCTGCTGCCCCTGGCTGAGGATGTGGCTCTGCAGCAGCTGGTACACTGGAAACAGGCAGTGAGTGGAGAGCTTTGTCAACACAGAGTTCTTGGGGAAGAACAGGAGCACAAAACTAAGGAGCAAAAGGGGAAGAATGCAAGCCCTGAGACCACCGTGGAGGAGGAGATGGGGCTGGTCGGGGCCCCTGCTGATGATAGAACTAATCCACAGCATCTGTGAGATGGAACTGTTAAGTGTGAACAGATATTGGCTGCCATTGTTCTGCTTCAAGTCTGCAACAACCCTGGCCTTACAGCAATGCAGTTCTGTGCAGCTGCGTTGCTTACCCTTGGCAAATTCTGCATGATCAGTGCCACTTTCTGTGACTCCCAGCTTTGTCCTCCGTTAGAAAATGGTGGAAGGACACTTTTGTCCATGGTGTCCTTCCACCATGCTAGAAAAGTCCTCACTCCCCATTCTCTGGTCATGATTGCTATGGGGGATGTGGCCATCCACTTCCCCAACCCGGTGTATCCCTGGACCTCACCTGGGCACTCACCTTGGGTACCCAGCAAGGCAAGGACAGAAACCACAGGGTTGGTGATGCCCTATCTGATCCTAAAGTATATGGAGAAGGTGAAGGGACAGGTTAGTGGGATGGCTGTGCTGCTCACTGACCCTGGGCCTCAGATGGCTGCCCGGGCCAAGACCTTCTTCAGTGAGCTTTCCCACAGGGCAACGCAATCTATAACCTCTTTCTAGATGTCATCAGCTGCCTATTGGCCCCTGGGGCAGGGGTGGAGCCTTTTCACACCATCAAGAAGCAGCTGTGCAGGGGGTAGGCTCAGCCCAAACTGAGCAGCAGTACCAGGACCTGGCCTACTGTGTGTCATGGCAGCCCCTCACAGAGAGAGGCCTCTGCTAGACGCTGGGCACTTCTGAATGCTCGAGAGACCAACTGTCAGATGAGGTAATCTGACAGTCAGATGAGTTTAACTGAAGATGGGCTCATCTTCAGTGCTTTCTGGTCAGTCATGGGCAAACTGTGGCGAGGAGCCAAGCCTGAGGGCAAGGCTGTAATAGATAAGTTGAGCAGAAGCTTCAAGCCTGTCACATGAGAGGGTTGGATGCAGTAGAGGAACCTGAGATTGGTCAAGGGAAGAGCCAGAAAACCCCACCAGCCAAGAAAAAGTCCTCCATCTCCAGGCACCAGCATCTGGCTTCTATAGCCTCAGGCAATGGCTCTGCCACACCTAAGCCCCGCAGTACTGCCTGTTGCCATCCAAACACCTACTGGCAAGTTAGGAAAAAGAAACCCAGAATTGACTTCTCCAGTGATGAGCCAGTGAGGAAGAGCTTTCAGCAGGGATGATGAAAGATGAGACATCAAAGAAAACCACCCCCATCCACTGAGGATCTTCTCACAGGCACAGGTCCTAGGAGGTCAGCTTACCTGTTCCCATCCCTGCTATACAGGGTATCTTGTGGGGTGACCTGGAATTCCGTTCCCCTAGTAAAATACTTGTTTGCCTGTCTCCATGGATTTTTAATACACAAATCACCTTTATAATGTAAGACATTTCTCTTAAACCAGCCTAACTGAACTAAGTTGAGCTGTTTTCATTAGAATATGTGTGCCACTCTCCTTGTTTTCTAATGAATAAATGTTTTGATATACTTCAAGACATTTTTCCTTAAAAAAACAAAGAAATAAGCTAAGTTCTGTAGTGAGAGACCTCACACACAACCAGCAGGCATTTTTGCGTGCACACCAGATGCTTATGAGTATTGTCTCTGCCATCACAAAAAAACTCTGACTTTGGCCCTGACACTGATTAGTGACACTAGTTATGTTGTGTGGATACACTGGTGTCGGATATTCCATCTCAAAAAGAAAATCTCTGCACAGCCTGCTGCAGAAGGCTCTGTGAGGCGGAGCAGAGGCAAATGGAGGGAACACACGTTTTCTGTTGTCTATGTAGTCTCTGGCCTTATTATGGCTACTTTTGTATTTAATGAGTACATTAGCCCAAAGAGGCAGACATTATAGTCTCTAATTTACATGAGATTCGGACATGAGATTCTTACAATTTGTAAGAAGCAGGTGGCTCCTGATAATAGGTCTGATCCTAACCCACTCTACCATGTTTGTGGCAGACATAAAGTGCTATGAATATATGTGTGTAAGATATTATGGGCTACTTCTGGCCAAGATGGAGGTATAGGTGGATGCACCATACCTCCACGCACAACCAAGATAGGAACAACAATTTAGAAACAGAATAACATCCAGAACTGACAGAAAATTGATCTGAATGGAAGTTGGACAACCAAGAAGTTAAAATATACCCGTTCATCCAGACAGGAGGGGCGAGGTGGGGTAGCCCCATGCTGGTCACAGCGCGGAGAGCAGAGAGAGTTGGGACCGGGCACATAAGGCACCCAAGGGTGCGTAAGGCATCTGGGGAGTGCAAGACCGCAGCGGGTAGACCCTGAGTGCGCAAGTGGCAGCTGGCAGGCCCCAGCAGAGGAGTGGCAACCAGCAGACCCAGTGAGACGGCGATTGTAAAGCAAGGCAGTGCGCACAACCCAGGATCCTAGTGCTGGGAAATAGTGCCTCAGGACACTGATCGCAGATGCCTGTGGGAGTTGAGGCACACGGAGAGACAGCCAGCCTCACAGGAGAGGTTGTTGGAGGGTCCCACGGAGTGCACAAGCCCACCCACATGGGAATTGGCACCAGGGGGGCTCAGTTTGCTTGGAGGAAGCAGCAGAGGGGACTGAGGTCCCAGGGAGAATGGAGCAACCGCCATTGTTTCCTCTTGACCCCACCCCCAATACAATGTCAAAACTCAGCCACTGAGGTGCCCTGCCCTGGTGAACACCTAAGGCTCTGCCCCTACTGTAACAGGCATGACCAGACCAAAAAAAAAGAGAGAGATAGAGAGATTGCTCAAACGGAAGAACAAATCAAAGCCCCAGAACTCATCCTTTTAAGCGACCGAGAGATAGCCAACCTATCAGATGCACAGTTCAAAATACTGGTGATCAGGAAGCTCACAGAATTGGTTGATTTTGGTCACAAATTAGATGAACAAATGCAGGCTACAATAAGAGAAGTGAAGGAAAATGCACAGGGAACCAATAGTGATGGGAAGGAAACTGGGACTCTAAACAATAGAGTGGACCAGAAGGAAGAAAGAAACAACCAAACAGGAAAGAATGGAGAAATAAGAATTCAAAAAAATGAGGAGAAGCTTAGGAACCTCCAGGACATCTTTAAACATTCCAACATCTGAATTATAGGGGTACCAGAAGGGGAAGAGGAAGAGCAAGTGGAAAAGTTATTTGAATAAACAATAAAGAAGAACTCCCCCAATCTGGCAAAGGAGATAGACTTCCAGGAAGTCCAGGAAACTCAGAGAGTCCCAAAGAAATTGGACCCAAGGAGGAACACACCAAGGCACATCATAATTACATTAGCCAAGGTAAAAATGAAAGAGAGAATCCCAGAAGCAGCAAGAGATAAGGGGACAGTAATCTACAAAGGAGTTCCCATCAGACTGTCAGCTGATTTCTCAAAAGAGACCTTGCAGGCAAGAAGGGGCTGGAAAGA